>BGPR01000325.1:379805-471746 GCA_013235015.1 Araneus ventricosus
GGAGAACACTGCCGCTGGTTCAACAGTATATTAGGTCACAAGTAAAGACGTTTTCTTCCCCTTTAAATCTTTGAATATTTCGGAGCTTATACGTTATTACTCTGTGGAAAGGAAATCTTATGGCACCGAAAATGCATAGTGATTATTTTCTTCTTACGTTAGGAACATAAAAATTGCAGGATGTATTACTCCAAACGAGTTATGAATACGAGTTACGATTTTCAGTAAATCACGTGATTTGGTAGCAAGATAAACGAAACCAGTTGCGCAAGTCAGCTTTTTAGACTTTCCAGAGATTATGCAAATCAATTTTCTTGCAGTTTTTCGCGATCAAAAGCTCGAGATCGGAAAATGCTGAGAACATTTTCTTTAAATTGCTCTTGAGTTAAAAGCTGTTTAATCACGGTCCAACATACAACAGTTTAATGTTTGAATAGTAGTGAAGTAAAAACTGAATCGTGACGCAATGGCAAAGCGTTCAATTTGGAAACGGTCGAAGAGCGTCCAATTTGGAAATGGTCGAAGAGCGTCCAATTTGTAAACGGTCGAAGGAAGAATTTCTGTATTGTACTTCGGCCGTGGCTATCATTTTTTTGTGCCATCTGCCATGCAAATTTTTCTTTAATAAAACAGAAGCTTGGTCAGAAATATTTACGTGTAAATTGCTTTGGAATAAACTACAAATAATCAAAAATCACAGCTAATTCTGTCCTAACTATAAAAACCATCATGAATGTACTTTTGTGAATCTTCATCCATTTGCAAACGTATCACATGTTACTGAAAAATACCTGTTTCTAAGCATTCGTGTGGTACATTTTTTTAATTTTTTTTTCAAGACTAGACCACTTGTAACTTGCTACGTAACTTGCTCGGTGGTATATTTTTTGTACCACCATTTCAAGAAATATTGTCTTTTACTTCTAAGACCTATTTTAGCCAAATGTCCTGTGCTGGAAAGTTGGGAGGGAGGGGGAAATGTTTTTTAACAATATTGTCATTTTTGAGCTTTTTACAATCTGAAATAATTAACAGTTATAAATTACTGTTTATATCGGAATGTTTTTACTGCTCCTACTCTTAAAAGCTTTCATATTTTTGGGTAAACTTTAAAAATGAGAATTCTATATCAGGTAACCCAGAGTTCCTAAAAATGATTTTTCGAACAAACATGCCGATGTGTGGAAGGGGCATGGTTAAAATGTTTGAATTTTTTAACCATCGGACACTGCTATTGGTACAAAGGAAGTGGTATTATAAACTCGAAATGTACCGTACTGATTTATGATTTTAGGCGTATTAGCTTTTCAGTAGGATTTAGAGGATTTAAAAGCAAACATATCAATGTATGCATTGTTGCTCGGTAATATCTTCCGACATTCTCATAGAATGAAAGAAATTTTGATTGGTGGGTTGGTTTTGACAACTGTTGGAACCAAATCCACAGCGAAGTCATTTACGAAAACTATTCATAAATCACTTTCACAATCGAGTGTACTACGAGTTACTTGACGTTTTAAAATAGTTAAATTTTATATTCTAAAGGTTTGACGTTTTAAATGGTAAAATTTTATATTCTAAAAAGCAGTAATATATTCTAAAGGCTATATAAAAAGGTTTCTATCTCGCATAACTGTTGCCGAATGAATGTTTCAGCTGATGTGGTAATAGGCTTAATTCTTCTCCCCTATTTGTATATTACACAACTTGCCAACAAAGTGAAATAAAATCATCGTCTCGTCAGGTGAACCTTCGGACTCTTTTGAAACCACTGGTGGCACGTGCTGAATCCAGAATGTAATGTACTAGCAAATTCTTAAGAAACACCGCGACATATGCAATGCCAGTACATTTTAAAGTAGTATAAAATCTCAAAAGCATCTACAGAATATACCAAATGAAAGATTAGGAATCGGGCACGGTTAAAGTCGGTAAACAAAATTTTAAGGAACTGATTCATTCTGCAGTAAGACCTCCAGAACTTTTTCGATGTAGAGTATGATGATCTTTCGTTGCACAAAACCTGTGTTTTCCAGATTAAAGATGATCAATGAGTTCGTATCAGTTCTAACATAATTGGCTGGTTTTAATGGCCCAAAATGCGGATTTGGCCAATTCTGTATCAACAGTTCCAGCATGTACTGTGGCATTTAAGGATAACATTCGGGCATCAGCTGATGCAACTCGCCACCATTTTATCTCAAAGAACAAAATATTTCACTGCTATAATGCATAATCGCTTAAGATACGAATTAAAGTGTAAAGATAAATAATGATTCTCTGTCGTGTTGCATTACAATTTTCAAATGAAACCAGTCAAGCATTCTTTTCCCGACAATAATTTCATTCCGAAATAGGCTATCACCATAAAATGCAACAAAAGAAACATATAATAATGTTCGTCGACCAGAAAATACAATTTCGATTTTATAAGAAACTTTGAGGCAGAATGCTCAATCTATATGAAAAAAATGTAAATAGTTTGCAAGATATAGAAACTCAAACTAATGAATAGGTTCTTCAAATTTTGCTCACAAACACTATGAGGCATAAGGAAGATTTTAGTGGAGGTTTAATGACAATTAAGTAGTTAATTTTTTATTAATTAAAAACTGTTTCCATAATATATAGAAGATATTATTTACCTTAAGTGATGTCATTCCTAATGAATGAAAATACTGGATATTTTAAATAATTTTATTTACCTCCGAGTTGCCCACTCGCAATGCGTTAATCAATTTTGTATCATTCTTTAAAATTTTCTTAAAAAGTTTATGGAAAAAATCTTTCGCTGGTTTTCAGAAATTGTTTGGTATAGTTTGTATTTTTTTGGAAAAGAATTTGTTTGGTGGAGCTTGTATTCTCATTTTAATTAAAAATAAAGTTAAAGACTATAAAAAAATGGATTATATAATATTTTATATAAAAGCATTTTTTACTTTAAAAATATTACGTGTATATTTAAAAAGGTGTTTATTTACGTGCGCGCTGACATTCCGTCCAGAACTATTTTTACTTTCTCGCATATGACATTTATACCGCGTAGCCGTCAAAAGCTAATTTGATATGCGATAACTGTAACCTTTGTTACGCAAAAGTATTTGTTATGTTACTTCAACAGAATAAAACACTTCAAGTGCAAAGTTATAAGTAAAATACTTCAAATTTTGTTCTCAAATACTGAAGCATAATGAAGGCTTTATGACAATTATAATTAATTTTTTATTAATGGAAGACATGTAAATATTTTCATCCCGAGCAACGCCAGTATATCAGATAGTATTTAATAAAAGTCAAAAGTGTCTGCACTTTTGACTGTAACGACGACTTTTTCGCTGTAGCAACGTTTTCCCTCTTCTCTTTCCTACCCACATTTTTTTAACGAAGATAAACTTGATTGAAATCGTTTCCTACACGTGTGCATTTTAGAAGTTTGCTGTTGAAATTCATTCTGCATTTCCTTGTGAATTCTAAAATGGCAGTTTAATGACTTTAAAAGCCTTATCGCAATCTTCACAATTTTCAAGATGTGAATCTAAGTCAAGGTCATGTATGAAAAGTAGTTGTGTCATGTTTGACGCTGTCCTCTCATTTATAAACCAAATTTTGGGTTAAAAGAGCATAGAACAACTATAGAGAACCTCTTAGTTAACCTTCCGTTAGTCGCAATATCCAATAGATACGCATGCTAGATTAGGTTAATACATTTTTTGTTGTTTAATTCCACTTTTAATGCATTACAATTTGAATTTTCCTTACAGAATACTCATTTACATTATGATTAGGACTAATTATTATAGTTATAAGGGAGAGATTTTTAAAACCAGATGAACATATCATAGAATAGATTTTATATCTGCAAGATATATTGCGACCATTTAAGGATGAAAATGATAGCGATTAACGGAGGGTTAAAATGCTGCGATGCCGTAAATTTATCATAAGAATCAACGAAAGTTGAATTTTGAGTGTTTAAATATGTAGGCATTTTTACATGGTCCGGTTAGGGATTAGTTAGATTCTAACTAATGGAACTATTTCTTCTTTCTTAAACAAAATGAAAGATAACAGAATGATAGTATGGATCGCATTTCAGTTTAAACGAGGAGGGGGCAGGGACAAATTAAAAGTGTGGCGTATAGTTTTAGAAGCAATTCTCCCCAAAGGGAAATATTTGCATGTATATTAGCATGCAAGTTTTCTATAACGGCAAGTTTGAATAAGGACAGGCCTCTTTTATGGGTAATCTGTCACTCAAAATGAGAGAATCCAAAACCTACAAGTGCACAAAGCATTTTTTTTTTTCCCCTTAGTTCAGCATTTTCAGAGCGTCGATCGCGTCAGTTTTATTTTTCTGAATTTGCAACCTTAAATAAAAGGCGAAATTCTCGCAAAGGAAAAAAGTTTGCAACTGATAAAGTCAAACTCCGTTAAACTGTCACTCGCAAGCCACTGCCCGCATATAACATCTGTAGGTGATGTTGAATGGCAAGTAGGGGGAAACTAGGGATACTTGACCCTACTTTTACTTTCTTATATTTCTTGAATATTTGAATTTTCATCATCATAAAAAGATTTGTTTTTAAGAAGGATAAATGTACTTATACTAAACCGATATCTCATTTAATCATAAAATAAATATATTTCATGAAATCGCCTAGGGTCAAGTATCCCTAAGGTTAGGGATACTTGACCCTACATGCAAGGAGTTTTTAAATTCTTTTGATAATTTGTACGTACGCGAAATTCAGATATTAGGTTAATACAACTAAATAACAAAAGGTGTATCATCGAAAAATATTGATGAAACTAATAAAAATTAATACGGAATCTATAAAACGCAGTTATTAATAAAATCTAGTTATTAAATTAGTTCAAAATTTAATAAAGAATCAAAATATTGATTCAAATCAATGATAAAACTTACAGCAATGGAACTGGGAACCTAGCAGAGTCGTTAGCGCGTTAAAGAAATGCCGGTTTTGGAAAATTAGAAGAAAAAAAAATAGCATCAAAATGAAAAAAGGGATATAAAAAATGTTTGCACAAAGCTAAAAACTGAGAAGCTTAATAGACTTACTCGGTTCTTCTAATATTTAAAGAAAATTAAAAGCAAAAGAATAAAAATATATTTTAAGAGAAAATTCAAAAAAAAGAAAGAAAGAAACTCGATAGAAATGGCGAAACGTTAAATAAAACAAAACGATGACAAATAGTTCAAGCAAAAATTTATTTATTATTTGAATAAAAATCAAGACTTTCTTTCAGACGAGGAAAAAATAGATTGATTAAATTTCAATTATTTTTAAAACTCTTACAAAAATAATTATTTGCATTACGTGAAATTATATTAAAAAGAAATTTTATTCAGTAAATAATTACTAAAGCAATTTTTAATTAATTATTCTCTATATTTGAGCTGCCATTTTGCCAACAAACTCCACGCACCAGAAAACTGATACCAAACACAAAATGTGCTTCAGTCGGCTACGGCATCGGATCTGCAATAGCTTTTGATAGGGTCAAGTATTCCTAACTTGACTTTTTCTAAATAATCTAAAAATTAAACCTCTTAGAATTAAGATTCTGCATAATATAGTATATCAAATTAACACTAGAAGTACGCTTTAAACTCAGAAATATTTTAATTCGTCATATATTCAATATTAAACTTCTTATCCACCGAGGAATGAAAAAGTGAAAATTTACTCCCAAAAATATATTTACCAACAAACCATTACGATTGCTTTTCAGCTTGGAATGAAAAACCCCTCCAATAGACCATATGACCAAAGGTCAAATAAAAATGGCACACAAAAATTGCTAATTATCTCACAAGCTGAGAAAATCTCGCAGGGTCAAGTATCCCTATTTCCCCCTGACAATGATGTTTTAAAAACTTCATGAGCTTATTATCCCGTTTATAACGTCAAAGTCCCTGTGTCCGCAAGGGTAGCGATTTATCAAGACCAGATTACCAGGGAAGGAAGCTTTTTACTTGGTTCTTCACCCGAACAGCTGATTAAACAAAAGGAATTTCGCGTATTGCACAGAATGAAGAATTTTCCAATTATATGCAATAAATACTAGTCGCATAACACTTTTGGCCACAATCTTGTATTTCTCTTTCTGTCAAATAGCATCACAAGAATAGTAGCTAGAGACTAGTCGGTTGCGAAATGATTGCACACACATGCAAGTCGAAAGGGAATTGCATGATCATCACTAATAATGAAATCTTTTACTAAGGGTTAGATGTATCGACATAAGTGGCAAAAACCTGTATAAACCTTCAGATAGATAAGATTTCAATCTTGCATGTTAAGCAGTAAATAAGTCATTTTCCTGGGTTTCATAAAGTTTTTTCTCTCTTTTTTCTGCAACTCGACCAATTACAAGTTCTTTATGCAAATCGACGTGCATTAAGTAATAAACCTTAACAAAACAAAATACCACTCATCAAAATTGCACGAGGCCAGCTGTGATGAATCAGAAAGAATGTTGTGTCATCTGTCGTCGCATTCCAACATTGTAATCTCTGGCTGACTTTATAAAAGGTTCAGTCGGTATTCCAGCATTTATTTGCGCTTAAGTTCGCAGCGTTTAAATACAGTGTGAAGGATCTGTAGCAGTTGGAAGAGGCAAAAAGTTTGAAATGACTTATAATTAAATATCCCTACGCAAATGAGACTCGCATAAATTAAGAATAAAATAAAAGCATTTCATTCCTTTCTTTCCGTCTCCAGCTGTCTTTCCATATGACAGCATTATTGCGAAAGTAGATTCCATTCACGATGAGAGAGAAAGGACGGGAAGACAGTTTTGAAAAGAGAAAACGATGTTTTTGGAGCACTCGACTGCTTTTAGAAGCACCATGTGGGAACAGACTAGCAGGAAGCAGACAACCCAATGGAATTTTTGCACTCACAAGCAACACAAAACATTAAAACTCGAAATGCATCTAACCACTGAATTGTCCAGAAATGGGACAGATATTTTTGCCCTCTATGGAATTGGTTGGGAAAATATGCAAATACACAATAGCATATTTTATTTTTTAAAAATATTTTTAATCAATGCATCGCTTTGGTAAATAATCTGGGAAAATTGAGCACTTACCCTCCACTTGCAGGTCTGTAAGCATCATCCAATGCCGAAAGGTTCACTTGGAGCCCTTGTGGGGCGCTATTCCACTGAGCCTAAACGTACACACACGAAAGAGCCACAGAAGACGACCGTCGATTCTCGAGTGCAGCCATCGCACTGAGATAGCTCAAAGCCTCGAAAGACGCGCCAATGCTATTGGTCGCCAAAAGCCGCCAACAGATGCCAGTTGGCTTTCACAGACGGTGGTATCCCAGGTGATAACTCGAGTGGGGTTGCTGGATCAGAAATGTTTTCTACTCGACACTTACAGGAAAGACTCGGCTTCAGTTTTATCTTTTCGAAAAAGTTGACGCGAAGCCCTTGACAAACTACATGCCCCTCTGGAGTTCCATCTAAGCTCTATTTTTTCTCATAAAGCTTAAGATTTGTATCTATTTGATAACTGTACAGTAAGTCAGTTACGTAAGAAGATATAATTTCTTAGTAAGTACACGACACTTGAGAAGATTATAAAAGTGAGCAAAACAGTGCTACATCAAAATGATCACCTCCCCAGCTGCTATTTTTATAATTCTTTTTTCAAGTAGTAAATATAATTTCGACGGCATTTTATTTGAGCTTCCATTCTTCCAACTGTAAGCTCTTAAGATAAATTAGAAGTTTCTGCTCTTTTTCTCTCTGCCAACACGGGTTAAAAAACATTGGCATAGGAAGAAAATGTCTTCAACAGAAAAGTAAGGCATGAGACAAAACGTGTAAAATTTGAGTTCACGAACTTTTTGAGTCTGTAAACCGAAAATTCTCTAAAAATATCACATACTTGGATTTTTCAAAATTTTTGGATCCTTACCTCATTCTACCTTCTCTTACAGCAACAAACTTTTCCTTTCAAGATGATGGAGTTCCATTTCATAAAATTCAACCCCTCCCTATTTCTTGGATTTTATCATCACATATATTGTGTTCTATTTTGTGCAAATATATTATAATTACGGTTACAAAATGGGTAGATGTATCGCAGTGTGGTTCGAACTGACATAAAACAACTATTCTGTTTTTTATTAGCACTATTATTAATCAGTTGAATGCAGAAACCACACGAGTCAATTTTTTTTTCAAAACGGGGCTCATGCTATTTTTACATTCTAATGGGTTATTTGCATAATGAGTCAAGTAAGTTTAGTCTATAGGTTTATAAAATCTACCAGGTAAAAAAAATTTAATCATTGATTTAAAAAATTAATCAGTTTTTTTAAAGTTCCCAGAATTTTGATATTATTGACTCATGTTGTTTCTGCAATCAACGGTTCAGTTGTTCTATTTATTATTAAAACAATTACGTCATTCTTATCAATAAGGATAAGAATGAAGTGAACTGTCTTCAGTAAGGGACAAATGTGAATTCCATCATCGTTATCTTTTAATATACTTTTGTCCATGTGTTTCTGGTCCATTTCTGATTAAGATGAAGGATTTGAGCAAAGCAGGAATTAGATTTCAAGTTCACGAATTTGAGTTCTACTCTTAGATATTTTCAAAACCTTACAGTTTTTTTAGATCTGAAGAAAAGTGATAATAATGAGATATTATAATTTCTTTCTGAAATATTTTAAAAAGCATAAATGCACGAAATGGGATTTTCAAACTGAATCTATTTTTTAAAAACGGATTAGTGATTCCGAAACCGAATTTAATTTCCCAACACAAAACAGAGATATAAATATTAAAATAATTTCTATCAAACTTGATCTTTCATACGAATAGAAACTTTCGCCATAGATAACTCAGTCGTCTGCCATTTCGTAATTTTCAATTAAAAAGCACTAAAGCAATGTTCACCTTCGCGGTCTGCAGCTTCAGACGTTCATATTACAACACTAAGAGATTTTTTTTCTATTGATATTAGGAAAGTTTTTCCTCAAGAGATTCCGATGAGTAGTGTCATCTCCAAATTACTCAAGTAATCCAAGGCCAAAATATGGTAACTCATTCAAAAGAATTATTCTTCTTACTTACACATTCCGGAGACTTATTTCTATACGATTAAATACTAAAGACTTTTGAAACAGACTACTGCTTCTTAAACAGGCGCGATCCCGTTTTCGCTGGAAAAAATTACACGATACCAAGTAGTATCGATTAAGAAATAAACAAATCAAGCATTAATGATTATAAATAAACATAATTTTGAATGGATGGAATTTTTAAGGTATTTTTGAAAAGTGTCAAAAACTCGTGATTCCATCTGTGCATTTTCGTGATTCGAAACTGTGATTCTACGTGATTCAAACGTAGAAACGTTTTGAATCATGAACTCAAATGATTCTTTATGTTTTTATCAACAAAAAATCTCATTAAACATGTTTTGCCGAAAATTTCGATATCTTATACTTTAAGCAGCTTTCACTTAGATGCATTGTTGAAGCAAATTTTGACTTTCACGTTTGATTTATATCACAGTTTTTGGTACAAAATACTGATATTAAAAACAGACAAGAAGCATAATATTTTAAGCAAATAGAATTGAAAAAATTTATGCCATTAAAATCAAAGAAATTTCAGAACACCGAATGGAAGCATGCTATAAAATTTTTAAAAAATGCATTTGAGATAAATTTGGTGTATGAAAAAATAGGCCAGTTAGCCAAAAATACATTTTGGAAACAGAAACATGTTTAATGAAAAGAAAAAAGAATAGAAGAGATCAAATGGAACAGCATTCCTTTGTCTCTATTCTTTGATATTTTAAACCTTCCAAAAGTAACAGATGCGAAATGAATTCAGTATAACCATTGTGAATAAAATCAGTCTTATCTTAATATAACTTCTTTAAAAAATCATTAAATATTACGCAGTTTATAAAAGTAAGTAGTTGTAACGTTATACCCTGAGATTTATTTTAAGACAGCCGTTCCCAACCTATGGGCCGCGGCCCAATTGTGGGCCGTGGATAGCGTATTAGTGGGTCGCGGAACACTAGTGAAGAGTCGAAGTCAGGAGAGTTAGTAGACTTTTTCATATTTGTTTTAAAAATACTACTTTCGAAACTACTTTCTGAAAATTGAAGACAAAAACCAATGGATCAAAAATCATTCTGAAAAAGACTACATAAGAGAAAGTACCATAAAATGAAGAAAACTCGTTAATTGAAATTTCATGTGATCGTGCTCCAAAATCGTTTTTTAGAACAACATTGTACCCGTTCTGGATAAATGTTCATTCACAATATCCAGCAATTACCATACTTGCACTGAGACATTCCATGGGGTCCTTAACCACTTATCATGTGTGAACGTGCTTTCTCAACTTTAGTATTTTAAAACATAAGTTCAGAAACAAATTGAATGTAGAAAGACTTGAGGCTGAAACTGTCAAGTTTTAATTCAGATATTTACTCTCTCGTAGGGGACAAACAATGTCAAAAATTCCATTGAATTTTATTTTGAATCCTGACCGCTTGTTTTTGAGTTTCCCTACATTGTGACAGCTCAATAATAATAATAAAGTTTTTTGCTTTATAAAAAATATATTTTTAATACTTTTACAGCAAGTTTTACTAATTACTGACATTTACGCGCATATAGTACATACATACATACATATATATATATTTACTTGTATATTTATCTAGTGGGCCTCAAAATATGTTTTACACAACAGGTGGTCCGCACAATCAAAAAGGTTGAGAAACGCTGTTTTAAGAGATTTATTTGGTATTGACTGTAAAAGAATAACTGCAATGATGCCTGAGAATTGATTACGTATATTCTTCAATACTACTCAATTACTGGAAACAATATTTCTATTCAAGCATTATAAAATAGCTTTAACTGGCCTATACGGTTAAAAGTCACCCAAAATTTTCATTACGTACTGTTCAATTCGTAACAAATACTTCGAAATAAAAGTGTTTGTGTAAAAGTGTTTTCTCAAAAGCGGAAGACTTTTATTGCATATTTGAGATATCATGCAAATATTCAATATTCATTAGAAATACCGTCTAGACAGTGTAATAATTTAGCAATAAATTACAGAAACATGTAAACCATTGAACTTATGTTATTGTGTACTATTCGAAACATGTTTCTTCTGTAATAATACAGAGAGAGGGAAATATTTATATCAAAACCATACTTTTACAGACAGATAAGTTCTCCTTATCTTCTCTACATCAAAAAGAAATTGAATCGGTCCAAATGAAAATAATGTGGATTCAAAAGATAACAAGATAGAATCTGTTTAAACGCGAGGCGATTAAACGTCTCCTCTTCCGGATTTGAGGTATTGCTGAATGGTATAAAATGTATGCATTTAAAATTTAATTATTCATACTATTCCGTGATTCCATTTGTAGAAACTGCGCAGTGTAAAGATCGTTTATAATATTTTAAGATCTATCAGCCATGATTGAATAAACAGCATTCAAAAAACTTCATTATTTTTGAATCAAATATGCGAACGCACAATTTGATATACACAATACCAATTTAAGTGGCATTTAAAACTGCATTGCATAGATTTTCAAGTGTGAAAACTTAACAGTACTGAACTGTCTGCGTGACCTCGCAATTCAGTACTTAATTTTCGAGTTTCAAATGTCATTTCAAAAAAATGAACCTTTACATCTTTTCCCCTCTTCATGAAATATTGCGATGCCAGTTACCATAACAACCGTCACAACCTCGACTTTATGTCTTACTTAAATTCATTCTGTATCTAAGTTCCAGGATTGAGTTAAAACTGAATAAAGACATAGTTTGAGTTGTATGCATTCTCTCTTTCCCTCTCTGTGTGTCTCTCAACTTAAATATATCTTTTTATTCAGCTAAACTAATATAAAATTTACGAAATTGAGAAAATCATTTTTTCCTCTTGTATTGAATTAAAAAATATTTGCTCTAATTCGAAACCTGCTCTTTTGTTGCAAATGGTTTAGTTTATTTTAGTTAAATTAACGTCTCGCAAGGTCTATTTTGGCAGTGACCACGTAATTTTCAATCCTCGTCAAATGACGAGGATTCTTCCATTTTGAATGGAAATAATACTCCATATTTATTTATATTAGCTTTATGGCGTATCAGAAAGTAACGAAACAATTTATTTTTATAGATAATATGTTGTTTCAATCCATTTTTTAACCAATGTAGTTATTTTAAATATTATTCTTAGTTTCATATTGTATAACTGAATTTTTTTCCCAACTTTTTGTCCACGTCTGTGCTGAATGCAAAATGAACTTAACACTAACGTATCAATTTTAAATGAAACTGCAAATAAACTGACTTTAAAATTTTATTTTTATTTGTTCTATCATGTTCTAATCTGTGCTTGTATTGTTTTTTAGATGTTTTTTACCTGTCTTCTCAATTTCAGTGATCAAGAGTAATACTTTTGATCAGAAATATTTATCCTAACTTGAAATAATTCAGATTTAAACAAAACTTGGCGAAAGAAAAAAACCAAATTCAACAGCTGATCTGGTCGATATTTAGATTTTTTCAGAAAAAGCATGTGGTACTTAGAGGAAAGTGTGGTAAAACCGCGTAGCTACGGCTCGAAGGCCTGTTGGTGCTAAACTATTCGACTTAGAGCTCGCCAAATTTTATTAAAATATTCATTATTTAACGGAGTACAATATATCTTACCAGAAAATTCATAGTTTCACTACTTTTTGAATAGAAAAAGTCAAGTGGGGTAAAACCGGGTGGCCGCACTTGTTAACTTTATGGGAAATTAGGAAAAATAGATTTTCAGTGGAAAAGTAGCAGACATTTTTATTTTATATGACAATTTAAGAATATTAATGGCAAAAGTCACATGTAAAGCAGTTGCTTTCTTCTTCCGCGCCATTGCAGATTTCGGGGGTCCAGATAAGACAGATTCTACATTGGATCCACCCTTCTCATTTTTTAAAATTAGAAAACACATCATTACAATACTAACCCGGGTCAGTGCCTTACACCCTCTGTGCCGGCGCGGGCAAATAAATAAATAAATTACAGTATAAACAATAAAGGTCTGGTGAATTGTTAACGTCTTCGTCGGGAGAATCATCATTACAGTCTGGCCCGGACTTGCACCACTTGGCTTACACGGTCTTACCTTGAATGCATAGGTTATAAACCATGCAACTATTGGACTAAAACCTTATTGTTTGGTAGGGTATAAATCCTTAATAAACATATAATAAGCTGGAATAAATAGAGTTTTTATATCTGTAATGATTATTAAATAAGGATAGTTTAAATACGAAAAAACATTAGAGTCGACGTCTTAAAACAAAATCCCCTACACAGACGCAGTGAATTCAGCAGTAACAACACGGCCGCTATGACCGTTCCTTCTTCTTGATTAGTTTAGTGTAATTAAGAATCTCTCCGCTCGAAGGGAGAAATAATAGTGAAGAATAAAGGTACAGGGTTTTAACCCACTCTCCCCTACAAACTTTAATTTAACTTGACTTGTTTCATATTTGTAAAGATGGAATTTTGTTATGGAATTTTCACTCACTTCCTGATGTGGTGGATATTTAAAATTTTGTACACTTGCGTATTATCGATGAAAATACACTATTTTAATATTTTCAGAACTTAATTATCAGTTAATCGATTTATAAATTTAAACGTTGACTCCATACCATTTGCGCTACCTGGTTGTCAATTTTAAAAAATTATACCAAGATTCTATTTGGTCTAAATTAAAAACTAAAAATCAGATAATAATTAAAATAAAAAACGTCTACTAATAAAAGTGTTTTTAAAAACTGTTTTCAATAAATTTTTGATTTAAGACTGTTTGTCGCCCTACGTTTATGTCAGAACGCGATAACTCAAAAACGTAACAAACTGGATAAATTTTAGAATGTGGTTTTGACATATAAATTGTAAGTAACTGTAGTTTCGATTCTATTCACTGTTCTACATAGATTAACAGAAAATGGTCCATATCATGTTAGTATATGAGAAAGTCGAGAGAAGAACACTTCATCTGGTTATTTGTATAACTATCCCAATGTCGCCGCTTTTAGATTGTATCAAAGATTAGATAATACTCCATAGCAGTGATGCTATACTAGCTGTTTCTAGCACTGATGCTGCACAAACTGTTTCAGAAACCTAACATTGGTTTGGCAGCAGTTTTTGTGCCCATATTCCCCCATTACTTCGGATATGTGCATTCACTGTACAGTCATTCATAAATCTTTTAAAACATAGTTCTTTACAGAATAAGGAGATTTTTGTCTAGTAATTCTGAAATGACACTTTTCTAGATTCTCGCAAGCTCCCTTTTGCCATACGTGTCATATATAAAGCTCAAAAATATTTATCTGGAATATCTAATAACACTTAGGCCGCGGTGGCCTAGTGGTAAGGTGTCGGCCTCGGAACTAGAGGCCTACCCCAATCCACTGAAGATCCGTCCTGTGCTGGACCTGTTACACGTTAAATCATACGTAGGGGGTCAAACGTCTTCCCGCTGGTGGGGTGCGTAAATTTCGAGAGGGGGTGCCAGATGAATTTCTGAATTCTTTTCGTTAGTTAAATATGTCCGTACCTTGTGTCGTTAATAATCGTAGTTAAGTTATATTAACGTCCCGTTTTAAAGCAACACGAGGACTATATGTGGGACGGACCTCGAATTTTTGAACCGCGGTCAGATGACGAAGACGACACCTGGGTTGGCACCTCCTCTCCGAGCTTCCGCACCGGTAGCCTTGTGGTAAGGTCTCGGATTCGGGCCGGAGGGTTCCACTTTCGAAATCCGATTCCATTGAAGATCCGCCGTGTATACGGACCTGTTGCACGTTAAACGTAGTGGGTCAGAACTTCTTCCGATGGTGTAGAGCGTAAGTTTCGAGAGGGGAGGTCAGCTCAGGTGTCGTCATCTCAGGTCACGAAACTTACGCACTACACCATCGGAAGAAGTTCTGACCCACTAAGTATGATTTAACGTGCAGCAGGCCCGCACACACAGCGGATCTTCAAGACGGGGTGCCAGCCCAGGTGTCGTCCTCGTCATCTGGACCGCGGTTCAAAAATTCGAGGTCCATCCCCAAAATAGTCCTCGTGTTGCTTCCAAGCGGGACGTTAATTTAACTACACTAAACTAATCTAATAACACTTTCCAGTGCATATAGGTGACAGTATCGTGTCCTTTTTATTTCTCTTCCCTCTATACATGTATGACTCGGTGAATGAACCAGCGGAAGTGTTCTTCCCTCCCTTTTCTTGGCTTACTAAAACAATATGGCACGTTTTGTGATTCGTAGTATAATGAAGAAAACCGAGGTTGCTTTTTGGACGTCTTCCTTTCAACAGATTGGGTCTAAAATTTGATGCAGATCTGCAATTTTGGAGACAAGATCACATCTTGAATTTCATTTATCTAAGTCGCTGCGTTTTTCAGTTATCGTGTTCACATACACGCGAAAATACAAACCAACAGACGATCAACCTGTACATGAATTTGGTCCAAACTTTGATACAGATCTACAATTCTGATAATGCAAACATAAGTTAAATTTCAACCATCTAGTTGTTTCAGTTATCATGTTCACATGCATACGGACGTTAAGAGAAACTCCCAGTAGACGGAGTACAGCCAAAATTTGATAGAAATCTATAATTTTGCTGCAAAGACCATATATTAAATTTTATTTATCTAAGTCACTTCGTTTTTCACATTTCGCATTCACTTGCACTTCAATATAGAAACCAACAGATCCGTTCAACCTGTTATCGGATTTGATCCAAAATTTGATACTGATTTACAATTCTGATGATAGAACCATTTGCTGAATTTTATTCTTCTATCTCTTACAGTTTTTCAGTTATTGTGTCTACATGCAAATGGGTAGACAGAAAGACACGTTTCTTGTAGACGGATCTTGCCCGAAATTTGACAGAAATCTAAAATTTTGGTGTTAAAACGACAAGACAAATCTTGTCTTTCTAGTTCATTGCGTTTTGTAGTTACTGCGCTAACAGACAGGAAAACCTATAGACAGATTTAATTCCAAAAAATGTTTTTTTTTAAAGTTTTTTCAGAATGTAAATAAAGAAATGCATCTTTAGAAACAATGATGAATTGATCAATTTTTTGTAAGGAAAACTGAACAAAACCTTTTCGGAAACAACTAGATCACTCACAGAATCCATGTCAAAAAGCTTATGATGGCAGTCACAGAAAATAGCATTGAAATGAGATGACAACGCTGAATTACTGGCTTTTTGATAAACGCTTTGTGACTGTACTTATAAAAAATACTTCAATTTTTAACTTTCGTAGCTTTGAGACAAAAATTCTAAGAAGAAATGTCGTCTTTATTCCATTCTGGGACTGAAAACACAACTAAAACGATTATTTACTCTTGGCAAGAGAAAGCTGCCAAGTTAGTTTAAAATTAGTTTTTTCAAAGTCTTGATTTTTATGAAGGTATCGCTAATATTTTATTAAAAATTTACCACTTTTAATATTTTAAGTCATTTGAAATTTTGATCTAATGATTCCTTAAAAATTAAGCCATTTCTTTTTTTGTTAGAATGTTTTAAATACATAACATTTTGCAAGATTATTTAGAAAAAATTCTAAAACAGTCAATCGTAGAATAAATACAAGTTTTAAATTATATGGTGTTTTAAGGTTGCTCTAGTATTTAATGTTTACAGTTATATTCAGCATACTTACTGTTCAGCAACGGATTCCGAGACTACCACTTTTGGACGATTTTACACCGAAAAGGGGTATCAGGCAATGAGTCATGTGAGCGCATTTCCGGGTTCTTTGTTAGATCACGCTCAGTAAAATGTAAACATCACCCTTCAATTTTTCACTTTCCCCCTATTTTGGTTAAAATAACTCCGCCTGGCGCATGCGCAAAAGAGCGGAGGGTTTCTGAATCCGTTGCTAAACAATACAAAGCATTGAAAAATAATACAAACGATCATCATCTATCATGCTAAAACAAAACAACAAAAAAAGAATTCAATTGATTTTATTTCCTTGAATCACCCAAACTTTTCATTATTTCTTTCTCTTGAAATGTAAATATTTGTAGAAGATTATTATTTCCTTCATTGTTTATTTTATAAATTGAAGGAATTAGTTTTCTCTGAAAGTGTAAGCGAACTTCCAAGAAATTAAGAAATAATTTTACGTTAAAAGTTATTATTTTGGTTCTTTACCTTAGAATGTCGATTTCATTCTATAGACATGTATTAAACGCGTTAACAAAATAAGAAACGAACGCAAAATTTTGTTGCACTTATTAAACAACACTAAATATTGCCATTGTTATTTAATAAGTGTATTTAAATTTTGAATATTATTTTTTAGTCAAGTTATATAATTCATCAGCATTTTCCTGAGTTTTGCATTTCGTTGTTTATATGATTATGTAATGGAACTGGGCTAATTCAATGCTAACGGAACAGAAATAAAAGTTCGATTTTTCCGAAAATTCGAATCCAGAAAAGCTGGGTCAAAAATGAATATGGACGAGTTTTCTGGTTCGTTTACTTAAATTAAAAATCTTGACTTTATCTGCTGGGATGTTGGACTTCCTCTTTGAAGATTCCATTGACTTAGCATTACAACGGAATTACGTAGTCCCAGCACTTTAATGTAAACAAACAAAGCAGAAAGCTCGTCTATAACAAGAGCAAACGATAATTTTAAAGCTAAGCATGTCAGTAAAGATTTATTTTTATTATTTAACAAATTTAATAAATAGTACATAATAAATAAACGGTAAGTAATTTTAGTGATGTGAATTAAGTGATAATAATTATAATAAGGAAAGTAAATGTAATAAATAAACAGTTAGCAGAACTCTGAATACAATTGTGTGCAATAAAAATTAAAAATAAATAGTAGAATCCACATCTAGAGTATTCAAAGCTTGTTTAAAAATGTGAGAATTATTTATTTATTTATCTTTTGAAAAAATACATCTCCGCTTAAAATAAAAAAGATACTGTGGATATAACGCAAGGATGTGTTTATATACCAGAATACAATTCAAAAATAAAAAATATTTCTTACAATTTATTGTTTTCATTTATCCGAAACAAATTCGAAAAATAGTCAATATTTTAACATTATGTTAAAAAGAAATTCAAGGGGCTTGAAAAAGATTCGAATACAAAATGTTCCAATTAACCAAGTTTATGATTCAAATCCGTTAATCACTGCAAGAAACACAAACGAAAAGTAACTTCTAAGACTTTGGTTACTAAAAGACTCTTAAAATTTATTATCCTTTTATTAGATCTTGAAAATTTTCGCTGATGTTAATTATATATTATTTCACTATACCACCTGCATCCCTGTTCCTAGAATCGTAAGGCTTATTTCCGGTTTGGATGGATGAGTTGAATTTTATTTTCTATCACGTGAATTTGATTTTCTTTTTAAGGAAAACACATGCCACAGGAACGAATTACAATTATGAAATTTACAGACTCAAGACAGGCACGAAGGTATAAACGACACGTAGAGCGAAACTAGAAAATAATAATAAAATATATAAAAATAATCGAAGCAAGATAAAAATACAAAATGAACTGAACAGATTAAGTTGACAGACATTCATGTCAATTCCTTTTAAAAAAAAGGTTCATTCTAAACTGCGTTCCTCTACAAACAAATCGTTCTCATAACACAAATGGCACATTAAAAGTCGAAGTCTTGTTCTTGGTAAATTATTGGTGAACATATTTCTCAACCACTATAGTTCGTTCTGTAATGTAGGAGTTTTGAAACGCCAGGACACTGTTACCGAACGTTTTGTCGAATAATGCATTGTATCACCTCTATCTCAGCAGGTGTACATAGTTGCAGTGTTTTCGAAGACTGAAGAGGAGGTGGCATGTAAGGAAAAGGTGGGGTCACAGACCGAAGAAGAATATATTTTCCTGTGGCCAGTGGCAACTCAAGTTGACAGCGTGTACAAAGCTGCGAGAGACCCCATTACTGGGGAATAATGTAAAATGTGTTTCTACACTTTCTACAGTTAAAGAAAAATTCTATGAAATCATACAATTTTTGTCGTTAATATAGATTTTGATGATACAAAATATAAATTACTAGTGTTAAAATACTTCAATTACTTTTAAATACATTAGGATCAAATTTAGGACTATTAATCTAGGCAGAATGAGAAAAAAAACGGGCAGATTTTCCTTCCTGTCAACTTGAATTGTCATTGACTATAGTAATCTAATTCTTTCGACAGGACTGAAAAGTACCCAAGGTGATTTCCTGCCATCGTTTTTTACAGTAAATTATCAATCGATAAATGAGATATTTATCCTTTTTTAAATCATTGATTCTTCTCAAAGATTGTGGAAAACTTACTATCCTTTCAAATCAAAATTATTTATAAAAGAAAATTCGAGGCCTCCTCGATTAGCACATAAAGCGAGCGCTAGAGACCTAAAAATACCAGACAAAGGATTAATTGCTATGTGTTCGGTTAACCTGGGCAACAGTTTTAACACTTCAGTCTGAATTAGATTCAAAAGTACAAATATTTTACGTAAAATTACATCGTAAAATTTTAAACTATGTAAAGATTCTCGACATAACACATTTATGCAATTTTCTCATCTAAATCCAATATTATTGCAATTTTTATGTGTAATTCACTTTATTTGTATATCTTTTATTGTTTTATCGACGGAATTAAAATTGTAAAAGAAGCTGACAGTGCCCAAGCTTGTGAAATTAATGTGAAAACATTTCAGGTTTGAGTCTTGCCCAGACGAAACGGAAATTCTAGGACTCTAGACGGAACGATTTTCCCAGAGCTTCTGCCTAAGGCCTAGACGTATGTGTGTCCGCCTAACATGGCGCCTGACCAAACCTTCGAATACCAGCTGCCATAATGGTCTCTTTCTCAGATGTTGGAGAATAGCTAGCGGGTTCCGATTTAGTCTAAACCTTTGATTCTCGACATACGTTCATCTGGAAAGAACCAGGAATACACTATGTCTAGAAGTTCTGAAGATCACATCAATCAAACATGATAATTGTCTTAATTTTTTCTGAATATCAGTGATTAAGCATATCGTCTCTATATCAAAATGTCGTATGTCAAAAACTAACAAATGTAACATATGTAGTTTTTATGTAACAGTTGGAACTACTAGCGACATATGGCATTTTGTGACAACATACAATAATCACATATCATATACATATAGATGTAGCTAACCTATATAAATGTTTTATATCAATAAAATGTTTTGACATATTTGACGTACATTTTGATATAACAGTGATGATATTACAGTTCAATTTTTTTAAAAAATTTTTTCAGTTATTTTTTTGTGTGTGAGAAGAAATTTAGAGGTAAGCAGCAGTGACCGAGTCTTCGTTCGGTACAACAAAATATATAAATTAAATATAATTTTGAAAGGAACTGCGATTAAATTTGAGATAAAAAAAAAGTGACATCATTAATGGATTGCTTACTCAATACAGAGGTAAAAAAGAAGGATTACTTCTTAGTTCTAAAGGTTTGACTAATAAAAACAAATACAGCTGCCATCCATCCTATTAATATAAGGCCATACAAATTCAACATTATAGCTTCGTTAGAGGATGAATTATGAAAAAATAATGATTTATTTTTAGTACCAATTCGAATCTGCAGTCGCAAATATTACTCAAAGGAGGTAAGATGAAAAAAGATTGAATTAACATTTTTAGCAGTTATATAATTAATTTCAATCAACAAATTATTTGTTTATTTATTTTATTCGTACAAATAATTTATTAATATATATTAATCTGTAGTTTTATAATAAAATGATCACTATTGCTTTTCGCGGAAATAATTTTTACTATTATTGCAATGTTTAAAAAGTTGAACTAAAAGTTGGAAGGAGCGTACAAAAGGTATTTTATTATCTAGTCGAGTGGTCTCCTTTTGAGTCAATGACTGTTGAAATTTTTACACGTTTTCGTTTGACTTGACTTGTTACATGTTTGCAGGCACGGAATTTTTTAAACAGTTTTTCACTCACATCTTGATGTACTAGTGTTCTGAAATTTTGTACAGATATTTTTTTCTCGGTGGCGATACAATATTTTACCATTTACAGGGCTTAATTATCAATTAATTTTAATAAAATTTCGATTCCGTATGAATGGCGCCATCTGGCAATGAATTTCAGAAAAAACTGATTTTAAGATTTCATATTTATGATAATGAGTTACGAATTAGGTTAAATACCAAAAAGTAGAAAAAGTGAAAATAAAAAAGTTCCGAAAAACACGATTTTATTAATGTACTGAAAGTTGAAAGGTTTTTTATCAAAAATATGGACTTCAAAACAAAATCGCAAAAGCGTGGGACGCTGTAATACTATATAGAAATCAAGCCACAACGACATCCAACATTAGAGAACTTTCATTATAATTAAAATATAGAATAAAAATAATCAAAATTCCAATTTGTTTAGAATATTATCATCGGCGCCTCACGCTTCTAAGATTTTGATTCCATATATATATTTCGGATTTAAAAAAAAATGATTTTCTTCTTCCTAGTACGCTAATAAAGAGCGTGTTGTTAAAAATCTTATTTTTATTCTTAGTGCTAGTATTCGTATCATTTTGGAAAAAGCTGTTGATCTAAACGTTTTTTGGTTAAAAGAAGCTGAAATTTCCTCAGTTTTAAAGTCGATATAATACAGCATTTAAGACAGTTGAATTATAAGGAAATAAAATAACTTCCTGAATAGCAAATAACTTAATGGAATCCGTGTTTCAACGATTGGCTGACGCCTGAAAAACAAACAGAGGCTGATCTCAGGAAATCGGAATTCAATTTCTCAGAATCCATTGAGAAATTTTATGAAGCAATGATTAATTATTGTTCTATGTTTTTGAGGATGTTATAAATTCAAGGTGATGTCGAAATAAATTTGTGATTGCAACTGGCATTGTTCTCTAGATTCAACAATTCTTTTTCCAAGACTACACACCTGCACATCGAACAGTGTGCTCAGGCTCGGAAACAAGTGAATGGGGACCACAACATCCTGTCTGCTTTCTAAATTTAACGTTCTGTGAATAATTATTTTACACCCGTAACTAAAACTGATTCATAAAAAATAAACAGAGACCGTCTCAGGAAATCAAACAGTTTCTCAAAATTCATTAAGAAATTTTCTGAAGCAATGATTAATTATTGTTGTATGTCTTTGAGGATATTATAAATTCAAGGTGATGTCGAAAGAAATTTGTGCTTGCAAACTGGCATTGTTCTCTATATTCAACAATTCTTTTTTCCAAGTCTACACGCCTGCACATCGAACAGTGTCTTCAGGCTCGGAGAAAAGTATATGGAGTCCATCACATCCTGTCTGCTTTCTAAATTTAACTTCTTGTGAATCATTTTTCATAACCATAACTGAAATCTTTTTTTTTATTTGAGGGGTATAAAAAAAACTATGACATCATCTTTTAGGGATACACTGGAAATGGGTCATCTTGAAAGTTTTTCCTTTCATTAATTCCTGTATTGTTATAATGTAGGAGTATAATACTCCAATTGAAACAAATCATCGTCAATTTTAACACTCTTCAAATTTTTAAAATTGAATTTCATAATTTAACTGATGCACTGTATCTGTATGCAGCTAAGTAATAAAATTATTTTAAAGTTAATTTTATTTATAACGTATTAATTGATATTATTAAAATAGAGGAAAAGTTCTTATAAGTTTTTACTACAGTGGAACTTGGTAATTCGAAGTTGGCCTGACTACAATACAAATTTGATTTATCCGAAAATTCGAATTAAGAAATGAGTACAACAAAAGAACACGACAATTTTAAAACTAAAATTGGCAGCAAAAATTTACTTTTGATATTCAACAGTTTTAAATAAATAATACACAATTAATAAATTAACTGTAAGTAATGTTAATAAAGAAATAATAATTATAATTAAGAAAACTTTTAATAATTTTTAAAATAATAATTTCACTTAATCTATATATTTAAAATAATTTGGTAAAAAATTCTTCACCGAGTCAGCCAGCCTCAACCACCCAACCGATTTTGAAAATTTTTGTTTCAAATTAAAGCTTATGACGTCTAGATATGTAATCAAGGGTCGCCTTCCCCAACATCCTTCCGCGATTTTATTGAAGTCACCCAAATCAAAATCAAGCTAAATCATAAATGTATTACGAATATGTATTGTCTGGCATAATAAGCAAAATTGAAACCTTTACATTGGGTTAAAAATGTTCTTACATTAATTCTAAATGCGGAAAAATAGAAGTGAAAGAATCATAACATTTTAAAAATCACACTTGAATCACTAAAAAAGTAAAGAACGTGATTTTATTGAAGCTGCCCAGATCAAAATCAAGATAAATCATAAACCACGACTATTTTCTGCAGTCGAAGGCTTCTCAAGACGGGAAAACGGTACCCACAAATCGATAATGAATAAAGCTCTGACGGAATGGGTGAATCTAGTTTTCTTGTGACTCATTTTTAATTTCGAGTGAGAGCTCGTATTTTTCAAGTATTTCTACACAATGTTTACCATCTCGATATAATCCACAAGGGAGTCTGCATTAGAATCTGTTTTAATTTCTTGTGACTACCTGCTTGAACTGAAAATTCTTGTGATTTGCTTTTAATTTCGGGTTAGAGTTCATATTTTTCAGGTATCTCTACACAATACTGAGCATCTCGATGTAATTCAAGACGCGATCTGTATTAGAATTTGTCTTTAAGCTCTTGTGTCTTACTGATTAATTTGAATTTTTTAGTGTCTCACTTTCAATTTCGAGTGAGAACTCGTATTTTTCAAGTATTTCCACACAATACTTAGCGTCTTGGTGAAATCCACGACGCTTTCTGTTTTAGAATCTGTCTTTTCGAAATTAACTCTGTTAGGAAAAACTCTATATTCTTAAATTGTTCTTAATATTATTTCTAAGAACTGTAATCAAGAACTGATAAACATAATTACCAATTACGATTATTATTCTATCTCTGGATTATTCGTAAAAGTCAAGATAATTATCATTCACATAATTTGGATTTAGTTATGTATAAATTATTAATTAAAAGCAATACCAGTATAAGAACTGATAAAAAAAAATTGTCGACCCTTTTATAACGCAGGATTCTGTTAACACGATTTCTATGTAACAAAGAGCAAAAATGCGTTTGACAGTAGGATATATACTAACAGCAGGAAATCTTTATAATATGGTGCGAAAATAGCGATTTTCATTCAACTGGGTGCAAAATTAGTAACAGAACAGCTATACTACAACCATACATCCTGACATTCCTCCTACAGCATAGTTTCGAAACAACATGAACCGAATTAACTGCCCTATAGGAGGATTGAATCTATATATATAAAACTCAACGTAGGTATATATGTATCTATGAATGTATGTATATATGTTGGTTCCAGCATCACTGGGCCAAATTTGATGAAACTTAGTACACAGTATCCTCATTAGCTAACTTGAAGTACTGTAGGGGTAAATGTGCCCGAACCAAGTCTCTCAGAGTAAAGTGGGACAAAGTCTCCAAATTCCTTTTTAAAAAAAAACTGGTCAAATTGCTTAGCGATTTTTATGAAACTTGGCACTAAAGTTCCTCATTAGCTGACTTAAAGTACTGTAGGGGTAAATATGCCCGAACCAAGTCCCTCAGGACAGTGTGGGGCAAAGTCATCCAAAATACATGTAACACATGGTAACGATTCACGCGCTTAAGATTTTGATGAAACTTGGTACGCAGGTTACTCATCAGCCGATTTGCTGTACTATATGGGTAAATAAGCCCTAACACAGTCCCTCAGGGTAGAGGGGGGGGGGGTCTACAGAAAAGTCTCCGAAATACAAACACATGGGCAGATTCATATGATTGGTGATTTTGATGAGACTTGGTACGCAGGTTACTCATTAGCCGACTTGAAGTACTGTAAGGGTAAATAAGCCCTAACCCAGTCCCTCAGGGAAGAGTGGAGCAAAGTCTTCAAAATACATGTAACAAATAGGCTGATTGACACGCTTGACGATTTTGATAGTTTGGGCGATATTGATAAAATTTCGAACACATACTTTTAATTAGCCAATTAAAAATTCTATAGGAATAAATAAACGCTAATCCAATCCGTCAGGTTAGTGTGGGGAAAAGTATTTTAAATACATTTAATAAATGCATCAATTGGCATGAAACTTGATACAACTACGTCAATTTAGATGACACTGGGTACATTTATTCCTCATAAGCTGAGTAAAATTGGTGTTTGGTTGAATAAATTCTAACCCAATTCCTCAAAGAAGATTGGGGTAAAATCATCAAAATACATGTAAAATCTTGAGCCGATTGACACGATGTTGGGTAGGGATAGGACGATTTTAATGAAATTCAGTACATATGTTTTTCAGTCGCTGATTAAAAATATTCTATGGGTAAACAAACACTAACACAATCCCTCCGAATAGGGTGGAGTAAAGACCTTTAAATAAATCTAACAAATTTGCCGATTGACTTGAAATTTGATACAGCTAGGGAAATTTTGATGACACAGGATACATATGTCCTCACAGGCTGACTATAAGTACTGTAGGGATAAATAAGCGCTAATCCAATTCCTCAGTTCAGGGTGGGGGAATAATCCTCAAAATACATGTAAACCCTTGGGCCAATTGACATGCTGTTAGATACGGCTAGGGCGATTTTGATGAATTTTGGTACATATACTTCTAATTAGCCAACTAAAAATATTTCAGGGCTAAATAAACTCCAACCTAATCTCTGAGGTAAAATTGCGATAACCTCATTTAAATACATGTGGTAAATGGACGATTGACATGAAATTTGATACTGCTAGGGCAATTTGATGAAACATGATACGCATGTTCCTCATAGGCCAAATAAAAACACTTTAGTGGTGAATAAATACTCACCCAATACCTCAGATAGTGTGGAGCAAGGATATCGCAAGATTGACACAAAACTAGATACTCTGGAGCGATTTTCTGAAACTTGGTACACATGATTCTCATTGGGGTAAATATGCCGTAACCCAATCCTTCAGTGTTGGTTGGAGCAGTGTCTCCAAGATACATGTAAAAAATGGACTAATCGAAATGAAACTTAACTCGCAGGTTTCAATATGTCGAAATAAAAATATGGAGGGGTTAAATATTTTTTAATCAACCCTTTACGATGAAATATGTAGAAATGTTTATTTAGAACGGCTGGAACAATTTTGGTGAAACATGATTCATTAGTTGCTTTAAACACTTTAATTGTTGAAATTTTAGTTCAAAAATGACTCCAACATTGCTATAAAAATACTGTATTGTGAAATGGTCCCTATCTCGCATTCTTCTGCGTAGGGTGGAAATGAGGTTTTGAAAGACATCTAACAAATTGACCAATTAGAATGAAAGTTTTATGGTCAAGGTTCATAAAATAATAAGATTCCTTCAAAAATTGGCTAACAATTCAAGAGGTATATGTAATACTGTATACTATGATATATAAATGTAAGAAACCTTCTGTACTATTAATTCATGAATCATTTCATAAAAAAAAATTGAGAAATATTTTCGCAATAAAGTTATATTAATAAACATTATGTTATTTATAAAAGACCGAGCAACATCGGGTACTCTGCTAGTATACAGATAAAGAATATTATTGGATTTTTCAACGCTAAACAGACGTTTTACAAAAACAGAAAAAAAGTAGAAAATGAAGGTTTACACACGTAACGCACACATATAACAAACTTGGTGCAAAAATTGTGAGACCTTACTACATTTAAGTATACTAACTACAAAATATCCATATAATATGGTGTAAAAATAGCTATTTCCATATAACTGGGTGCAAAAATAGCAACAGCTATCCTGACATTCTTCCTACAGCACAGTTTCGACACAACACGAAACAAATTCACTGCATTATACGATGATTGAATGTATAGATAAAGATAATTATTGATTTTTCAACTCTATACAGACGTTTTACAAAGCAGAAAAAATAACAGTAGAAAACGAAGATTTTCATATACTCGCTGCAAAAATTGCGACAACCTCACTACAGTAGTACATTCTAACAAAAAGTTATCCAATAACCATGGTGAAAAATAGCAATTTCCATAAAACTGGGTGCAAAAATAGTAGTAGCCATCCTACAGCATTCTGACATCTCTCCTACAGCTCAATTTCGATAGAACACGAAACGAATTCACTGCGTTATACGACGAATGAATGTATAGATAAAGGTCATCATTGATTTTTCAACGCTGAACAGATGTTTTAAAGAACAGACAAAACAAGAGTAGAAAATGAAGTGGTGAAGTATAGTTATCCAGGAGGTCGCATGATGTCTGACGCCTATTGTGACGCTCCGGACATCCGGAACTCTCCTTAACAAAGATAAACCATTGTTGAAACTGATCACATCATCGCCTAAAAATGCCAGCAAAAGTTCGAAGGAAGACTCTAAGAGGTGTCTTCAAGGCTATCCTAGTTTTCCAGTTTAATGTTGCCAGCTCCGGGTTATTCTTACAATAAATATGCTTTACAGATGGGAAAACTTGTTGAAAACGTGAATGGCAGATAGCGAAAAACATTTCATTCCACCCACCACTTTTAATATATTTATCATGGCAATGCTACTGAGATGCTGAGTTTAGTTTAGTTGTATTAACGTCCCATTTAGAAGCAACACGAGGGCTATTTTGAGGTGGACATCGTAATTTTGAACAGCAAATGAAATGCTGAGAAAAACTGCAATGCTAAAAGCTAAATTCATTTAGGAAAACCACACTGGCAATGGTCGAGATAAAATTTTTGTTCTTAAATATAGTAGATATAGGCTAATTCAAACATTTTTAATTCGAATTTGTCGGTAATTCGAATTTTTCTCTTGTCCCTTGAATTTCCAATTAGTTCAAATACCTTCTATAAGTTGAATTTATTTTGGTTAATTCAAAATCAAAACTAAAAATTGTAAAAAATTGTTTTATTTCTGAATTATTTTCACAAGTTAGATGCGCCCTTACTTTGTGTCTTTAGAGACGGTAAGTGAATATTCTTTTAAGACCCTGAATTCACTCGAGAACTTGTGTGCAGTGTATCCAATAAAAAAAAAGACAATACGAAATTTCTCGTATTACTAAAAACTTCACTCAAGTTTTCTACAAATTTGATAAATTACATTAGTGTTTTTTAGTTCTTAAAATACGAATACTTTAGATGTGAATTGTACTGTTTATTTTGAAGATTTATTGTACAATCATTTTATTCAAAGTGCTGCGTAATGTTTGTTCATCGAAATTTTTTTAATTAAATTAGCTAATTTGTAATTAATAAAAGTAAAAACAAGAATAGGGAAGGATGACCTTTTTTAATAATATGAAAAGTCATTAAATACATAATTGAATCGTCGATTGTAAAACCACATGAATAAATTTTTTTTCAAAATTGCGTTCATGCTGTTTTCAGATTCTAAAGGGGTATTTGCATAATGAGTGAAGAAATGTCAAGAAGCAAGTTAAGTCACATTATCGGTATATTAAATCTACCAGGTAAAAAACATCATTGATTTTAAAAAATTAATCAGTTTTTTTGAAGCTTCCAGCATTTTGATATTATTGACTCATGTGGTTTCTGCAATAAACTATTCACTATGCGCTAGTTGGAGCACCTTTCGTCTCAGATTGTGGCTTTTCTTTCACATCTTTATTCCAGTCCTGCAGACCTTTTGGCAGAGTTGTGTCTTCTTCAAGAGAACCAGTGCCTTCTACAAATTCTTCGTATGTAGATTTCTCTTTGAAAGGCCTTGGACCTAAAAGCTCAATCATTATCATCCCTGCTAGGGATTCAAATGAAAATATTCGTTGCCTTGTCGTTGAATTTGTTTCACGATGTGGTTTTCTTACTATTTGTGCAGGCTTGTAAGGTCGGGTCTTACTGCTACGGTGTTTAACGACTGATTATTAATTTGTTTTCCATTCCTTCAGTTATTTAAACGTATTTTTAGTTCAGATTGCTAATAATTAATGGGTATCTATTTTGCATTTCAAGTAAAAGCATGTGCATGTACCAGTGGCGAATCCAGGGGAAGGGGCTATCGGGCTTCAGCCCCCTAAACCAAAATTCTTGATTATATTTAAGATCACTACAACTGTTTGTTCTTTTCATTGAAAAAATAATAATAAAATTGTGACAACATTGCTTTCTGGCTTGACAGGCCAACTACTCATGCCACTTGTACTTGCGGTCGAAAACATTTTTTGGCTAGTTGTTTCTTTGTATTTTTTATTAAATTATCGAAAGTAATGTAGAGTTCTTTATGATTCCTATTTTTAGGTGAGAAAAGTCTGTAAATTTAAAGTATTTTGGTTTACATAAGCCATGAGATTTGATATTCGTCACGACGATAGAAAATTTTGATGACCTCAGCCTCCCCCCAGACACGAATCCTGGATTCGCCACTGGCATGTACAAAGTACGAGTGTCACAAAATAAAAATATGGGTGTGTATACTCATATCATCAGCACGTAACAAGTTGAATTGATGAAATTTGTCATGGCATTTTTGCATCAAATTTGTTGGTTTATTTCAAATTTTGGACGGAATTGGTGTCAGCAACTCTGTCTGTCTGTCCGTACGTGTGCATGTGAACAAGCTAGATAGATTGATTTTAGCATATGATTTTATTACTAGAATTGCAGGTGTATATAAATTGTAGGCAAAAACCTTCAGCTGGTTTACTGTTTCTCGACCTGTCTATCCGTGCGTATGTAAAAGTGATAATTCAAAAAACATTACAAACTAGATGGCTGAATTTTAGTACATAATTTTTGCATTAAAATTGCAGGCCAATTAATCTGTCAGCAAGTAGAATGTGTGTTTGTTAATCTGTCCATGTGTATGCGAAAACACAGCAAATAAGATAGATGAATTCGGTATGTGCGCTTGACAATAAAATTGTAGATCTATATTTAAGTAGCACTATTTACAACAATTGTTTTTGTTATAATTTACTGTATGGACTTGAAAACCTAAGCGTAAACATTTGCAATTACTAAATTCTATTCTCATAACAAAAGTAGGGTTACAGTTTTTTCATGTTTCAGAAACCTTCGTTTTTCAAGTTCATACAGTATATTATCTCAGAAACAAATTTTGTGGATAGTGTTGTTTGACATTAAGCTGATGTATAAAACTGAAGTGATTAGATTTTATGAAATTTAATCCGGAACGTTCTAAAACTCAGGTGATAAAAAAATTGATTGCAGTGTTTGACAGGGAGAGTTAACAATATGTAATAAGTTACGGACAGTTGCTTTATCAAGGTATCACAACACACTGTAAGATATTGTGCAATATTTTTCGATATTATACGTTATTATGCGATATTGTACAATATGAGAGGATATGGCGAATATTGTACGATATCATTCTATATTGTACGACATTTGCATTGTACTAGGATACCTATGAATGACGTAAAATATGTTTCTAAGCATCTTAGAGCTATAGAAAAAAAAATCTATGAAATAAAAAAAAAACTTTCGTGTTAATTATACAGTTTTATTATAGAGAATATAGAACACTGATATTCTCTATAATAAAACTGTATAATTAATACTGGTCAAAACTAATTTCTGTTCAAATATATCAATTGCTTTTTAATACATAACGTGATATACGCAACTATTTAACTTGACCCAGTAATACACCGCGTTGCTTTCCCCGTTTTGTCAACTTAAGCTTTCACTTACTATATAGTAAATTCAGTAGATCCTCAATTATCCGAACTGATTGGGATCGTAATCACCTCGGATAATCGCTCAACGGAGACTAAATAATAAATCATGAATTCGTTCGATAAGATTTTCCAAAATTGTTTATTTCAAATTATAAAGTGAAGCCCACAAGTACTACCACGTATTAACATTTTAATAATATCTTTTATTAGTTATCGAACATCTTACATGCATTTTTAAAACAGTTTTGGTAAGAGGATTCGCGAGTGTTACTGATTTTCGCTGATTCCTTTGCATTTTCCCAATGATTCTTTAAAGGTGTTCTCAAAAGAATAGGGGAAACTAGGGATACTTGACCCTACTTTTACTTTTTCTTATATTTCTTGAATATTTGAATTTTTATCATCATACAAATATTTGTTTTTAAGAACGATAAATGTACTTATGCAAAACCGATATCTCATTTAATCATAAAATAAATATATTTCATGAAATCGCCTAGGGTCAAGTATCCCTAACCTTAGGAATACTTGACCCTAAGATAGGGATGCTTGACCCGACCATACATGTAAAGAATGATTCAATTCTTTTGATTATTTGTATGTACGCGAAATTCAGATATTAGGTTAAAACTACTGAATTGAAAAAAGCTCTTTATTATCAAATAATATTAATGAAACTAATATTAAAAATTAAAAAATATGGATACTATAAAACGCAGTTGTTACTAATAAAATCTAGTTAATAAACTAAATTAAATCTAGTTATTAAATTAAATTAGTTCAAAATTTAATACAATTAAAATATTGCTTTTAATTAAATGAAAAAAATTACTGCAATGGAACTGGGAACCTAGCAACATCATTAGAGCGTTGAAGAATTGCCGGTTTGGGAAAATTAAAAAAATAGCATCAAAACGCAAAAATATATATATATAAAAAATGTTGTACAAAACAAGAAATTGAGAAGCTTAATAGACTTAATCGGTTCTTCTAATATTTAAAGAAAAATAAAAGCAAAACAATAAAAATATATTTTAGGAGCACATTCATATAAAGAAAAAAGACAAACTCAACAGAAATGGCGAAACGTTAAATAACACCAAACGATGACAAACAGTTCGAGCTAAAGATTTTTATTAAATTAATTTATAAATAAATAAATCTTTCTTTCTCAGGCGAGAAAAAATAGATTAATTAAATTTTAATTATTTTTTTATAATTCTTACTAAAATAATTATTTGCATTGTTTGAAATTATCATATTAAAAAGAAATTTTATTCATCAAATAATTACTAACAAACAATTTTTAAATAATTATTCTCTATATTTGAGTCGTCATATTGCCGATAAACTCCACGTACCGGAAAACTGATCCCAACCATAAAATGTGCTTCGGTCGGCTACGACATCGGAGTTGCAATAGCTTTTGATAGTGTCAAGTATCCCTAACTTGACTTTTTCTAAATAATATAAAAACTAAACCACTTAGAATCAAGATTTTTCATAACATAGTATATCAATTTAAAACTAGAAGTATGCTTTAAACTCAGAAATATTTTAATTCATCATATATTCAATGGTCAACTTCCTATCTACTGAGGAATGAAAAAGTGAAAATTTACTTTTGGACCCCCAAAACATATTTACCTACACACCATTACGATAGCTTTTCAGATTGGAATGAAAATCCTCTACAATATACCATATAACTTGAGGTCAAATAAAAATGGCACGCACAAATTACCAATTATCTCACAATCTGAGAAAATCGTGTAGGTCAAGTATCCCTAGTGTCCCCTATTTCCTCCGTTCAACATTAAGAAACTTTCCGACACATTTACAGTGCCATTTCTTCATGAACATGCATGGGATTTCCTTACATCACTATTGAAGTGCTTAGTAAGGAATTGTGCTTTTATTTTTTTCTCTAAATAATTTATTGAGTTATAACAAATGTCGCTAAAGCAGCAAAAATCTTATGTTCAATCCTCGGCTCAAATGCCAATTTTGACATCCTTTTCTAAAAGATTCGTTGACTTTATTAAAAAATGAGAATCACAGTTCGATGATCTTGTACAGGCTCGGTTAACAGAGGCCTCGGTTGATAGAGGCCCGGATAATCGAGGTTCTTCTGTAACTATTACATTAAACTCTATACTTTTAATCAGAATATTATATGAAAATTTATCAAGTAGCCTTCATTATAAAAGTATCAGCAGTCGAGTAAGCAGGATCGGATTTAGCCTTTGAACCGCTCCGTGCAAAAGTAAAAAATTGCGCCCCTATGGAACTACAATGCAAACATTCTAAAAAAAAAAATGTACGGTCTTTTTTTACATTATTTAGCGAACGTCCAACAAACAACAGTGTAACTCAGTAATTGACAAAAATACTTATAATAATTTTTCACTTAAAATACTTCTTTTAAAAAAATAGTTTACAGGAGTATAATTCAGCTGATATTTTTTTTACACACTTTTAGTTCAGAGAATTCTCTAATTAATTCAGAAGCATCTAAACAGCTACTCAGTTCATACTCAAGTCCTAATATAGTGAGGTCTGACAATCTTGTTTGAGATGTTGTTCACGAATAGTTCTTGATTATTTTTAGTTTGTAAAATCTACGTTCCCCGGATGCAACACTTATTGGAAGAGTTAGTAAAATTCTTAGAGCAATTCACTCAGACATTGCCTTTTATATATATAGATTACTTGAGTAGTGCCTCGAAAATTTTGTGCTCATTAGAACATAAAATTAGATTGTTTTATTGTTTTTTAGAATTTTTTCAGAGACTTTTCTAATTAATTAAGAAACTCCGTTGCGATTTTTTTTATTTTGTTTTGACAATTGTGCGCCCCTAGATTTTTTTACTCCGTGCCGGGGCACGGACTAACGTAGTGTTCATCCGGTCCAGGGCCGGCCGGAGGGGGGGTGCGAATGGTGCCCCCGCGTTTTCTAAAGGCCCCGCGCAGTTGACTGATTTTTCAAATTAAATATGCCTTCTTATTTTTTTTAATCCGAAAATACATACAATTGAATATAATCAGGCGATATGTGCACATTTCACGTTGACCAATCAAAGGCAAGGTTGGGCTTTGAATCTCACAGCATAGCCAAAGCAGAGTAAGAAAGGTAAAAACAATGTGTTTCTTTATACTTAAATTTTAACGGCTAATAGTAATGGTAAATTTTTATCACTAGGTGAGAAAATAAATAAAATGCTCCTATTTAAAGGAAGACAAATGTTTATTATAATATATTATTAAAATATACTAAATATTGTACCCCATTGTTTGTTATAATCATTCTACTCGAAAATTTATCTTAACTTTTTAATATTATTTTTAGAAAATTTCGAAACATAACTAAGAGACAGAGATGCCGGACGAAAATTTATGTGTGAATCTTATAAATTTAAGAAAAATGTAGAAAAAGAAAGAAAGAAATTGCTGAAAACGAGACGAACTCCCTCGCAAAATTTTTAAATACCGAAAATGTGCAACAAACTGAATAAACATATAATTAAGAGTTATTGAAAAATCAAAATTTCGGAAATCAAATTACGCCGTATGACATTCACGAACACAATCTTAACACATTAAAAAAACAGCTTTTGCCTTAATTAAGAGGACGGCAACAAGCTATATAAATTATTACGATTTAAAAAGAAATTCACACTGCGAAGCACGATGAGAGAGAACATGAAAAAGTAACTACAAACGAAACGCACTATATATAAAATGTGCTTATAAACGAATAGTGGTTTCAATTTTATATTTATCAAAGCATAATTTGACATTCAAGGGAAGTAGCGATGCTTTATATAAACCACACAACGGTAATTTCTTAGATCTCATCGAATTACTCGCAAGATTTCACCCAATCATGAAACGAAATTTGTATCGTTGTGTGAAATCATCATCGAGTTCCTATTTATCTCAGAGAATACAACACGAACTGATTTCTGCTTTGGCTAAAAAGTTAGAAAGTAAATAATATATTTAAATAAAAAAAGCTAAGTATTTCACAATTTTATTAGTTTGCACTCCAGAGCCCATCAAGAATTTGATATTTTAAGATATGTTAATGTAGTTGACTCTAAAAGTGATGTGAGTATACAAGAACGATTTACTTGTTGTTTTTACTTGTAAAAGTCTAAATGAAAAGAGTTATCAGTCAAATCTGAAAGCCTATCAGAAAAAGATGAATTATATTTGGGGAACTGTGTGGACAGAGTGGTACTATAACTGAGGTTACCAAACGTTCGGATTTCTAGCTCACGTCCGGATCTTCAAAATGTCCGGATTTACGCCTTTGAATGCGGCAAGAGAAAAATTTGGTTGTTATAGGGAGCGTTTTCACAGAAACCAACGTCATACCGCCAATGAAAGAAAATTCATTGTTTACATTCATTGTTGACGAAAAAGTGGACGAGTCTCCTATCCGTACACCAGTTCGAACTGAAAGTTAAAAGTTTTTGGCAGTTTTGTTTTAATTCTGCTTTTCATTAATGCAGTTTTGAATTACAAAATATTATTAAAATTTGTATATTTCAAGACCATCTTCTCTGCAAATTCATTTTTCGTGACTTAATAAAATATATATAATAATATGCAAGTTCTGTAATGTGCTGGTATAGCCTCTCATATATCTTACTCCAAAATCACCGTCAGAAGTGACGAGAGAATGTCGCTTCGAATGTGTTAAATCTGTTAGATCGCACTCAAGTATCCCAATTTTCTCTAGCTTTAAATTTTCTTTATGAATATACTATTGACATAAAAAAGAAATCCTAAATCCAACCAAGCGAAAATAAACTTCATTTGATTTCTTATTAAGTTTTGTTATTTGGTATGGCATACTGAATGAAGTAAATATTACCAACCAGATATTTCTAAATTCTAATAAAGATATCGGTATACAAATTCACATTTAGAAGGCCTTTTAAAATTTTTTGAAAAGTATCGTGCATCGGGATTCATATATAGTCTGACCACGGATTCTGAGACTACCTCTTTTGGACGATTTTACACCGGAAAAGGGTGTCAGGCAATGAGTCATAGGAGCGCATTTCCGGATTTCTTTGTTAGATCACGCTCAGTAAAATGTAAACATCACCCTTCCATTCTTCACTTTCCCCCTATTTTGATGAAAATAACTCCGCCCAGCGCATGCGCAAAAGCGCGGAAGGTTTCCGAATTCGTTACTATACAATAACTGCAAAGGAAATAGTGGCAGAGTTAGACAAAAGTGACACTTGAATGTAAGAATAAGAGAACTTGATATTAAAAAAAAAACAGTTTTGATTTTAAGGAACTGATCAGCTGTTTCGTCTGTAAAAGAATATTTCCAAATTCAATATTTTCTAGCCATAATCTATAGAGACATTTTTTCTTTTAAGAAGAGATTTGAAATTTATCACGAATATGGGGTATCATAAGAATTTTTACGTAATTAGGATGCTATTCACAAACTTTCTGAAAACGCAGAGACTTAAATGTGACTTTACAAGACAAAATGAATAGCATTGATGTATTTAATGAAATCCCAGTTTGTCCCCGAGCTTTGCATAACAGGGTCATAATATTATAATATTTATTTAAATATTAATTTATCTGAACTGTATTAAAATTATGTGACAGTTCTGAAAAATTGACTTTATCAATGACCGTCGTATCTACAGAAAAATCTTTCTCATAATTCAAAATAATAATTTTTTATTATTTTGAATTATTTTTTTATAAATTTAACATTTTAATCACCTTCAAAATCGTTCATAAATCAAATAATTCAATTATTCATCATTTTCACGTGTTCCATAAATCCTTAATATACTAATTTGTGCAATGTAATAAATAGCAAAATGCAATAAATTATTATTTTGTTTTATGAAATTTGTTTCAAGGCCCCGCAAATCAACTTTGCACCAGGCCCCGCTTTTGTTCGGGTCGGCCTTGATCCGGCCCTGCGAGTAAGATAATCGAACATAAAACTAAAGGATTCAGGAGCCCTTGGATTTAAAAAAAAAAAAAAAAAAAAAAAGATGCTGTGTTTCCTGATAGAGAACTAACACACACGTTCTCTTTCATAACATGAAATGTCTATATGGATTTCCTTCTTCCGACATATTTAATGAACAAATTTCTTTAATTTGAAAATTTCTTTCTGCGAGTTGGATTTTAGCATTCAGAACCTGGGATTATACGTCATTATTTCGTAAAACTTCATAGAAACCCTAAATAAAAATTGCTCTGGAAGTATTTAGGCTTTCGAATACAAATAATCACTTTAAATCGATATAAAAAAGGAATTCCTTCAAAAATGTTCGAAAACCTCTCTTAAATATTCTTCAGGAATATCTGAAAATTTATCTTGGAAACTTAAATTAATTAGAAAAAGTGGAACTTGGTTAACAACTTGGGAGCAGCCAGAGAACACGATAATTTTAGATTTAAAAATGGCAGTAAAGATTTTTTAACATCTAACATTTTTAATAAATAATACATAATTAATGAATTAAAAGTAATTTTTTAATAAATAAAGTGATAATATAATAAAAAATTTAATAATAATATTAAAAATAATATTTTCAATAAATAAGTAATTTTAATAAACGAACAGTATGCAATACTTTGAATACGAAGATTGTAGAATTAAACTTCAAAATAATCGTACAATTCACATCTAATGTTGTCAAAGTTTTTTAAAAAGCGAGACTTTTTTTATTGCTTTTTGATTGAGTACACTGTACAGCAATAAGGCTCTGGAGTAAATAAAGGCCTTTAAAAAATTCCACTAACGATGACTGAGGACACAAGGTACGGATGTACATATTTAACTGATGAAAACAATTCAGATATAAAAACAGTATTTTTTGCAATTTTTAATTCTGACTTTGAATTAACCAAAAAAATACGAATTATAGACGAAGTTTTAATTTCTGACTTTGAATTAGAAAAATTAAATACGAATTATCGTAGATTTTTTATTATTATGTTAATGGGAAATTCAAGGGACCAGAGGAAAATTCCAATTACAGAGGACCTGGATTTAAAAACATTCGAATTAGATAAGTTTCACAGTACTTTTCGCATCAAAATTACAAACAAAAAAGCGTCGTACCATTTAAAGCTATATTCGATTAATTGTCATGAATTATTTATTACTGATTAATTGGTGAAAGACATGACAATGTTAATAAGTCGTGAACAAATTAAAAAGATAACACTTCGTCCCTGTTATTTTTACCTAAACTTTTGCAGTGCTCTGAAGCTCTGAAAATTATTAGTTTTTCATTAGGCATTTTTCATACAGTACAAAAGGATCATAAATTTTTGCTAACGTCTGAAAGAGAGATCACATTTGATAAACGTCTTTTTCAAAACCATGTGCTGCACGTGCGTTTATTTTGCGAATGATTAATATAGAAGTATGTATTAGTTGCTTTGTTTCGCTAACGGCATAAAAAATGCTGTCTAATTTACTGATTGAGTACTTGTTATCTGAAAGAGGCAACAAATTAAAAACGCAAGAGAACTATAATTATCTTTTGATTTAGCCACAATAGTCGAGTTAGAAATGGAGCAGATTCTGAAAACCATAAAGTAGTAGAAACAGGGGAGTTTCCAACGTACTTTGAAAATTATCCATCAGTATATATTAAAATTAGAATATGTTTAATAGGATGAGTGCGAGAACTATAACTGATCTTTTGATTTAGCCAAAGCAGTAAGTTGGAAATGGAGCAATAATGAAAATCATATCTGCTACTTTGAAGTTGTAGATAGATGTACGTCTAATCTGTCTGATCTACTTTGCAAGTTATCCATCAGTATACGTGAAAAAATACTCCCTTTGTAAAGTAGGGATCATAATCTGTAAATAACCGACCTCACTGAAAAAATATTTACAAAATCTAGTGGTATAGACAAGAAGCACTTAGAAACTGTCAAAAGACGGGAAGCGCTAAGATAGTCTTTTTCTCGAATATTCTCTTAGAAAAATATAGAAATCTGTTTCAAAATATAGCGAAAAGAGAAACTTGTTAGGCAGTGGGACTTGACAAATTCGAAACTAGCAGGACCACAATAAAAATTCGATTTAACTAAAAACTCAAATTCAGAAAAACTGTGAATAAAAATGGGTACAGCAATAGAAAGTAAAGATGATAGTAAAGGTTTGTTTTAAATATTTAACGGTTTTAATAAATAAAACATAGTTAATAAATAAATAAATAAATTTAAAACATAGTTAATAAAAAATAATAAATAACAAGTAATTTTAATCAATAAAGTAACGATAATTACAATAAAAATCTTTTAATAATTTAAAAAGTGATAATTTCCAAATATAAGTAATTTGTAGAAACAAACAGTAGGTATACAGCATTCTGAATACAACATTTGTGCAATTAAAGTTCAAAATAAACACTATAATTCACATTTAACGTCTTCAAAGTTTTTTCAAAACGGGTGAGAATTTTTTTATTGCTATCTTGATTAAATACATTGTATAGCAGAAATATCCTCGTGTGAATTACTAAAGAATTCGAGTTAAATATTAACATCAGCCAAGTTATACTGTTTTACAGTAGAATAAGGTGAGATAGTGACAGGTTCAGTGCACTTTTTTTTTTTCCCCTGTTGTTATGCACTCTTCTGGTTAACAGTAAAAACCAACAATTTCTCATGTTACCACCCATGATTGAGAAATTTGTGGTGTCTATTTTGATTGAATACATTGTATAGCATTAAAGACATCGAGCGAATTATTGACGAATTCGAATCAAATGTTCAAATCAGCCAAGTTCTATTGTATTAAAGTAGTCGCTGTTATATCGAAATGTCGTATATCAAAACACACATAAAAGAAACATACGAAATTTTGATGTAACAGCTGGTACCATTACTGACATGTGACGTTTTGTGACGACATACAACAATCAAGTATCACATGTAACAATTTGAAAGCAGATGTAGATAACTTTCGGAAGTGTTTTCGGAAGTGTCAATAAAATGCTTTGGCAAATTTGACATAAGACATTTTGTGTAAAAAAATAATCGTACTGACACAATCTCTCTTCATTCTACGGTACTTGTTATCGTTGCTAAAGAGTACATTGCGAAATACTATAAGTCATTAAATGGTTTAAGTTGCTAATATTTGTTATTTTTTCCTACAGCAAATTCTAGAAGCCTCTATGAAGCACTGGGCATGTTCGAAACCGGAAGTAAAGTACTTAAAGGTGCATTTCCTGGTTCCAAAATATATTTTTGGATTTTTCATTTCGCAAATTGAAGAGTGACAACAAGCAGATCGTATCTACATATGAAGCAAACATTTTGAGAAGGAACAAATGAACTTCTTCTGGAAGATTTGGGATAATTTTTTTCCGTGTTATTTCCACCCAAAAAGTGCTGTGCACCGTGAAATAATAAATGTTACTACCTCTGTCCATTAATAATAGTAGCAAGTGAATATTTAAACGGGAATTATCGGCGAATGCAGCTTAAGTTATGTTATAGTGCAAAATTCCGAAGCCTTCAATCAAAATCAATGTTTCATGACATCTGTCATTTGTTTTGACACATCTTTCAATTTTTAGGTTAACCTAATTATTACGAATTATAACTATTTTTCTAATTTCATCCGCTGATCGAAATCAGTTGTTTTATTTCAGTTGAATAGCAACCCAATGTAAATGTAAGATGACAAAAAGACAGTTTTCAAGCAAAGATCGAATTGTGATTGTCCTACAACACTCTACATCAGTACACAGTATCAGTATCAGTGTAGTAGTACTACAGTCACTACAACATCAAGCCTCGCCCAATAATATTGATGAATTGATAGAAGCAGAAACTATCTGAACACTCAAAATAAAAATTAGGAGTAATATTTTTAATTTATTGTTTTATTTAATCTAGTTTTTTGATAATAAATATTGCGTTCTATATTTATTTTCTTTTGCTACTATTATTATGGGACAAATTAAATTCATCATCTGCTACTATTATTATGGGACAGAGGTAGTATTAGTTTGTCATTGTTCATATTTCTGCCACGGAGTTTACTAAAGTTTTGTTATTTGTCTCTCAACTTTCTGTTATGCAGCTTATCCCACTTGATTAGGGAGTTTTTAAATTTTTTTTATTAAATCACTGTTTATGTGCATAGGTTACGGATAGGCCAACATATTTTTTGCAACGAAGCGAAATGCTATTTATATCCAACTCTGATAGCCTAGTGGTAAGCTCTCGGCATCAGAACCGGAGGGATTGAAACCCGATTCTGCTGAAGATCTGCCGTGTATGTGGGCCTGTTGCACGTTAAATCATACGTAGGGGGCCAAACGTCCCCCCGCTGTTGTGGTGCTGAAGCATGGAGATGGGGGTGCCAGCTCAGGTGCCATCCTCGACATCTGACAGAGGTTCAAAATGACGAGCTCCGTCCCAAAATAGCTCTCGTGTTGCTTGAAAAAGGGACGTTAATATAACTAAACTAAATTAGAGTAGCGTCATCAGCCACATTGTATGGAATAATTAAAAGGCAAGTTCTACATTGGCTGAGGTAAGAGAGTTAAATAAGCCTAAAATCTCATGGATAAAGAAGAAAACCAGCGTGGAACTGCCATTTATCGAGGAAATATTACCAGTTTATTATACATAACCTAAACAGAATGATTCAAAAATCATGGAATAAACTTTAAAAGGAAGCCAGGCATAGAAAAAAAGTAATTTTTAAAATTGAACATGTGGTCACAAGAGCGAAGGGCGACAGCTATAGAGGTTCTTTGCTAGCAGATTAAGTAAAAGAAAAGGATACACCAGATAAAGTGTACAAAACAGGTTGAATGGAATACAAATTTGCAATAGCACAACAAAGCAGTTGCATGTATAACAACGGGCGAGACGTGTATAGCTTAGTATGGAAGTCCTTTGAGCCTTAACTTCAAATACTATAAATGTTTGTTGTTGATACTGCGCCCTACTTGCCATTGTATCTTATCATCTGTCTTGCTGAGTAAGACTTAAAATGGTGTTATTTATGCAATTGCGTTGTAAATGTGTATTACATTAAACACGTGTTGTACACTTTATCTGGTGTATCCGTTTCTTTTACTTAATTCACTGGCGAAAATCCCCCTGTAGGAGTCATCCTTTGCATTTTCTACCCCATGTTGCCTTGTAGAAATGACTTGCTTCTGTATGCCTGACCTAAACTTAAGGTTTGCCCGATCTACATTATAATTGTCGAGGCATGGAACTAACGCTCAGAAATGTGGGCATGGCTACGTGCCAAAAGAGATTCAGACCAGACGCAGTGGGATTTATTTCACACCCGCAGCGCTTTCTTCGTTTCCCCCAGAAGGGTTTGGGGAACAGGGAAGGGGTTTCTTAGAATTCTGAGAGTGAGTGGAAGCTTTTGAGAGGGCAAGTGTATTTCCTTTATCTTTGAAAGAGAAAGTATTTTGAGGTCTCTCTATTCCAATGGTGCATCCGATATTTTCTTCCTTTTACTTAATTTTTGAATTGAATATTTAAGAGGAAAGTTGTTATCTTAAATGTTATAAAGATTTACTGATTAGTTTTCATTTGATCGTTCTTACACTTAACCGTTCTTATGCTGAAAAAGGCTCCTTTTACTTAAAGATTTGCATTCATCAATTCATCATTTTTTTAAAATTTTGTATTTGATAATGCATTTTTTTCTGTCAGTGGATTTTGCATTATTTTTACTCTGGCAAAATGAAAGTAATTGTTACAAATAAACTTATTAACAAAACGAAAGTTAGTATTAGTTGATTCATCAGTTCTGTTTTTCGTGCTTTTTTTATTTCTTAAGCACTCTATCAATCTACATGAGATTTCCTTCAACAACTTTCGTTAGTAAATCTGTTAAAATCAAATCCGAGATATTGTTTGCAAGCTAAAATCCCGCCTTAGACGGGCACAAGTCTTCTAGTGATTTTAGAATCAACCTGCATAACGTAGTTCGTTACTTCTTACAGGCTGTAGAGGAATGCTTTTCGGCAAGACTTCTTGAAAGAAAGTGACTGAAACTTGCGGATAAAAACCAGAAAAATATCAATTACAAAATAAGAAATGTTCATTAAAAATCATGTTGCCTATATCTTTTTCTTAAATGATAGCAGTTATCAAAATAATTAGAGACTTGAAAGATCCAGTCGAGTCAAATACGAATCTTGCCTGAATGTAGAGACTATCAGCCATTTCTTCGTGTCAAGCCAGACTGAGAATCGAAATTCAATATTTAGTTTAAATCAGAAAAAATTGCTTTAGCCCATACAGAGCACTGTACTTATCACAAACTTTCAGCTATAAAACTAAAAGTATAGCTGTTTTTGCTTTCTCATATGCGAAGTATATAAAGAGAACGTATTATAATCCGTAAAAAATTCGACTTCGAGAGATTGATGAATCTCCACGTTTTAGAGCTCCCTGAGTCCGCAAAACACATTTTTACGATTATATCCGTCAGTGAACACGAAACTCCTCATAAACACAATGAACTAGAAGATAAAACTTTTTATGTGATTTTCACTTTAAAGTTGTAGATTTCTATCAAATTTTGGACCATATCAACCGAAATGTTGACTCTCTATAAGTCTGTCTTTTCGTGTATATGTGAAAGCGATAAATCAAAAGTTTTATCGCCAGAATTGCAGATTTACATCAAATGTATCCTAATCTGTCAAATAGTTGATTATGTGTCGGTCTGTCTCTTTGTGTGCATTTGATACCTCACCTACCTATGAAGCTAGAAAAGTGAAATCTGGTGTGCGGTCTTGATATTAAAATTGTACAACTCTGTTAGTCAAAGGGGAAAGTCCCAAAATGAAAAACTCTATTCTTTTCATTTTACCATGAAGCTAAACATAGAAAGCGTCATATTTGAAAGTAAACAAGGAAGTCCAAGAGAGCAAACACCCGAGGGGGTTGCATCAAAATTATGTTTACTTCATATATTTTGTACTTCAGCGATTGAATCAAACCTCTAGCTTCAGATAACGCAGAATATGCGTTTCATGTATTCCATACAGTTTGGCGGGAGACGCTGTTAGCCCTGGAATGGAAGCGTGGAGTCATGGCGGCTCCTTTCACCATTCCATTTGAGATTCCACCATTACAGAGGCAGGAAAAACACCCTTCTACTAATTAGGCTATCTACAAACCTTTAGTTAGCTTAGAACCAAGAACCGATCGCGTACTCTACCATTTTCAGATCAGCAAGTAACATTTTAAACTTTAGGAATTATTTTAATTGTTTCCACGTATGAGTCACATTGAACCACAGGACCTTGGGAACGTCCAGGTACAGCATACCAAGCGTCGGCTGCAGAATATTTTTCTTAAAATATTGGTTGAAACAATAAAGGAGTGAAACAAGAACGTCATGAATTGCAAATAATGAACTAACTGATATTGGAACTCAGATTTGAATGTGCGTTTCAAAACCTAATTGACACACTTTTTTGTATTTTAATAAATAAAAAATTGCTCTTGTTTAATTTATGTATTCATAAAATGCGCCAATACTTTCAAAATGGATTAATTTTTGATCCAGAGTCAAACTGACTCCATGTTTCTATTGACGGATCACTGCAGTGACTTTCTTGAATCTTGAATTGTCGTTTAAAGGGATTTAGAGCAACATGGGCTGTTATCTCCTGTAGTGACTTTTCCATTCCAGGGCTAAAGCTTTGCTTATAAACACAGATTTAAATAACCCACGATTTTATAAAGAAAAGATGGAAAATCAGCCGAAGTTGGATGGTTAAAACAAAAGACTGAAATCTCTGAGGTCAGAAAGCCCTGGAGACGGCGTTATCAAGCTGAAAGTATTTCTATTTCCGAACTTTCGGTCTCGTGCTTGGGAATTTGTCTTACCATGTCTAAATCCTCCTAGCTGTTGGTTTGGATTTCTCAACAACAATCTCAATTAATGCGATGGAACTTGGAGAATTCGAATGCTTTTAACTCGAATTTGTGGGCAGTTCAAATTTTTCTTCGGTCCCTTGAATTTCCTATGAATATAAAGTTAAAATAGCGTCTATAATTCGCATATATTTTGGTTAATTCGAAGTAAAAACTGAAAATTATTTTATTTCTAAATTGTTCGTGAGAGGCTCCTGTTGAACATACTAAAAGTCCCCGGTCCTGAAGGAGGAGGACTGGGGACCGATTTCTTCCCCCCTTTTTAATTTTTCTCGAATATCTCGAAAACTATTCTGTATTTTCAAATTACATATAACTTAACAAATTGAAGAGAGCACAATTGCCTACAAATACATGCTTTTATTTTTATTCTAGCTTTAATAGTTTCCGAGATGATGGGTCTCAAAGTTTGCCGCCATCTTGGATTTCATCCCCTTTTTGTAGTTTTTCTTGAATATCTCGAAAACTCTTCAATTTTCAAATTAAATGTAATTTATCAAATTAGAGAGCGTAATCAGACATAGTGGGTCAAACGTCCTCCCACTGGTGTGGTGCGGAAGTTTGGAGAGGGGGTGCTAGATCAGGTATCATCCAGGTCATCTGACCGCAATTCAAAATGACGGGGTCCGTCCCAAAATAGCCCTCGTGTTGCTTCTAAACGAGACGTTAATATTACTAAACTAAATTTGTTTGTTAAATATGTCTGTACATTGTGTCTTCAATGGACGTAGGTGAATAATTTTTTAAAACCCTCAATGCATTTGAGGAATTTACTGCTGCAAAATGTATTTAATCAAAGATTCTTACTTTTTCAAACAGTTTGAACGCACTGGATTCGAATTGGTGATATTTTGAAGCTTGATTCTACAATTATTGTATTCAAAGTGCTGCATATTGTTTGTCTTTTAAGATTAGTTATTAGCTATAAAATTATTTAAATTATTATTATTAAAATTGTAATTTTTAACAATAATTATTATCGTATTATTCATTGAAAATATTAACCGTTTATTTATTAATTATGTAATAATTATTACAAAATTGATAAATATTAAAATAAATCTTTTCAGCCATTTTTAGTTAAAAAAAAATGCAGTTTTCTCTTACAGAATTCATTTTTAAACCCAGTTTTTCCCAATTCGAAATTTTGGATTAATAGAACTTTTATAGTGGTCCCATCAGCTTCGAATTAGTCAAGTTTTACTTTATTCAAACTTATTCTCTCATAAAAGCTGATGCAGTATATCCCACGAAAATTTTCTTTTCTGATTTACTAAGTCTTTGATAAATATGTCCTATTTTTATCTTTCAAATTACTATAGAGAACCTTCAATGGAGAATCAACAGCATTAGAAGAAAATGCTTCTCTCAAATTCCACCCTAAAATAGACATTATTCATTGCAAAAGAAGAAAATGCGTGCACACCGTTGCTTTATAGTTTTTTCGCTTCATCTGTGCAATCAATGTTCGTAGTTGTTGATATCATGTGTTAGAAATTACAGTGGAATTTGGCTAATTCCGAGCTGACAGGACCGCAATAAAAATTCGAATTATTCAAAAATTCGAATTAAGAAAGACTGGACTCGAAAATGAGTACAGTAAGAAAAAACAAAAGTTTTTTAAAACTAACAATGTAAGTAAAACTATTTTAACATTTAACAGTTTTATTAAATAATACATAATTAATAAATGAACAATCAATCGATACACATCTAATATGTTCAAAGATTTTTAAAAAGTGAGAAACTTTTGATTGAATACATTGTACAGCAGTAAATTGCACATCATTAAAGTCCTCAAATGTACTCACGAATAGAATAATTCGAGATTTAGTTGTATTAACGTCCCATTTTGAAGCAACACGAGATGTATTTCGGAAAAGACCTCCCAATTTTGAACCGGGGTCAGAGAGCGACACCTGAACTGGCACCCCCTCTCCAAACTTCCGCACCACACCAGAGAGAGAGAGAGCGTTTGACCCACTCCATTTGATTGAGCGTGTAACAGGTCGACACACAGGGTAGTTCTTCCGTGGAATCGGGTTTCGAACCTGGAACGCTCCGGTCCTAAATCCGGGACCTTACCACTAGTCCACCGCGGCCAACTAGTCGGTGAGAACGCGAAATACGGACCTACTTCCCTAATGAACACAATTCAGAAATACAAGCAATTTTTTGCATTTAATTCTGATTTCGAATTAACCAAAAGAAATTCGAATTATAGACGACATTTTAGCATCATGTATTAGGAAACTTAAGGAACCGTAGAGAAAAGGCGAATTACCAAGAATTCGAAATAAAAACTAGACAAAACTAGACAATAGACTCGAATTACCAAACTAGACAATGCAGTTTTAAACTGATTAGAAGTAATCAGAGAAATCTCGCTTTGTTTTTTTAGAAGTCAATTTCGGTTGCTATGTAAATAACTTCAAAAATGCTTCCCTTTTTTACGAAAATATTGCATTGATTTTTACTGGAAATAGTAAAACAACATTGGTTTTTATTCAACTCTTTGCACGTGTTCATGATTTCATCTAACAGACAAGTATTTGTTTCCTTATGTTGTGGATATATTTTTTCCTAAACTGTTTTGTCTGCTCCTATCTGATTAAAATAGGAAGTCTATCAGGTAAATCATCTTTATAAAAGTTGATAACGAACAGAAGTTGCGAAACAGCACCAGAAAGAAGCGATTACTTAGAAGATTTCATTTCTTCTTGAACTAAAATTTCTCCGTTGCTAGTGAAATGATATACAAAAGGAAGACTTTAAAATTTATAAAGCAAATATTAAGAACTTTACAACAAAGAAACATTGATGAAAGAGTTACGAAAGACTAAATATTTTAGTCTTTAATTTACAATCTAGGAGGAATTCGAGGAATTTTTTGTCATTTATTAGGAAATAATCTTTAAACAGGAAAAATTGGTTTAGATAAAACAAAATAATATTTCGAAAAAATTATTTTAAATTAATAAAGTATTTCAAAGCAATTTATGCTTCTCAAAATAGTTGGAATTATCAGATTGAAGTCGAAAATAATTAGTTTATACTTAAAAATTAATTTTTAAAAATTGTGTTAGCTCCAAATAAGTAATTAAGGTGATATATATAAATAAGTTGTTTTTGGTTATACAACATATTCTTTGACATCAAATGAAGATAGATGTGGACTTTACTGTAACAGCGCTAAGATACCTGAGAAAGTAGAAGCAATATAAAAAGGTGATAAAGTATAATTGTACTTTATACTAACTGAAGTCATTACTCAGTGGAACTTGGCTCATTCGTACAGCAAGAGAAAACGACAATTTTTGCACTGAAAGTAGTAGTAAAGATTTATTTTTATTTTCAACAGCTTTTTAATTAATAATGCATAATTAATAAATACTCAATAAGTATTTTAACAAATGGAGAGATAATTATTATAATTGCAAATTTTTAATAATTTGAAAATTATAATTTCTATACATAAGTTATTTTAATATAAAAACAATACACCGCTTTGAATTCAACAATTGTACAACAACACTTTAAAATAAACAATTCATTTGAAACCTAAATAGTTAAAGGTTTTTAGTTGGTTTTTGATTATCACTGAGGACACAAGTCATAGACGTATTTAATTCACGAATTCAATTCAGAAATATAAGAAATTTTTAGCTTTGGCTTCGAATTAACCAAAATAAATTGGAATTATAGACGACATTTCAACATTATGCTAGGAAAAATTACTAACAAATTCGAATTAAAAACTTTCGAATCAGCCAAGTTCCAATGTAATTTAATTCATAATGATTAAAATGTTGTACGAAAATTGCTTGAGATATTTTTTTTCACTCTGTAAAATTTTTGTCTTAAAAATATATCCATAAAAGTGTCTTTATTGAAAGCAGCTAGTAGAGTAGAGTATCTTCTGATCCGAACTAGATGTATTTTATTTCTTTTTGGAAACAAAACGAATTCCAATTATTTTTTTAAATCACGCAAGCTCTGAAGCTTTCAGAAATCATGGGAATCTTTTTACCATTCAAGTCATTGAATACAATACTTTCCATATCATCCATTGCGTACAGTAAAATCTATCAGTACTCTGATTTCCGAGAGATACAAAGGATTTAGTTGCTTAAAAAATAATTGGAATCCGTTTTATCTTTTATAAAAAAATAAATAGATTCAATTCGAATTAATGAGCAATAAAACAACGCAATCAACAATGGGATTTTCGGAGATCTTATTTTAAGCTTGAAATTCCGTCTTTTCATTAGTGAAATCAGTACATTAATTGTCATTGCCCTTTAATTACGAATACCTATCGGTAAAGGACAAAGAAGAGAGAGAAGACAGCGGAAGTCTTGTCTACTTGAAATAAGCTGACGAAGGGATGGCACGTGTTCTTAATATTTGCGCAATAGTGCTTGTTCTTTTTCTAACATATAAAGTTACCAAACCTCATTGTATAAATGGACATGTCTTACCTTGAGGACAGTTTTGACTCTTCAATGTAAGACGTCCAGTTAAAATTTCAATGACAATCTTGTCACGAAATATTATTATTATGTTATGGAATATTACTATTCTCTTGTTATTGATACTCTTGTATTGAACATTATTGTCTTGTTATTGATACTCTTGTATTGAATATTATTGTCTTGTTATTGATAACCTTGTATTGAATATTATTATAATGTTATTAAATATAATTATTATAATGTTATTAAATATAATTATTATAATGTTATTAAATATTATTATTATAGTGTTATAGAATATTATTATTACCTTACTATTGATAATCTTGTATTGAATATTAGTATAGTGTTGAAAATTCACGGATAATCTTCTTATCTAGATAAGATATGGGCTGCAAGATTATCAGTGAATTTGACATTTAGATCATGCTTCGAAATCCTAATATGACGTCACTCTAGAAACTGAGAAATCTTTCGCGTTATTTCTTATCGCATTATCTTTCATGACAACTTAGATTTCTAAATTTTGTCTTAATTTTAATTTTTAACGCACATTTATAATTTTTATTTTTAATGTGCATAGGCATTTTAATATCAAATTTATTTAATATAGACTTTAATTATAGATTTTATTATTTATTAAAATTATTTATTTTAATATAAAATATAAACTCTTCTATCAATATTTATTTAATAGTGCAAGTAATAGGACCAATGCCATGATATAGCAATTTAAGTACGAATACAAACAAGACTTAATGTATTCAAATTCCTTTTAAGTTATTTAAGAAATTTTATTAATTTTTTAAGAAACTATGTATTTCAGAATTTTGTTATCTTCAGTTAAGAGAAAGTCTACTGAATATTCTGGGCCATAACTTATTTTTTTATTTAATATTTAAAGCAGCTCTCAAGTTTTTAACTTTCGTGACAAACAAAATTTCTGATAACCCCTTCCCCCTAAAAAAATGGAAAGTAAATAGGAAAACGAACCACTAATTAATGATCAATAAGCATAGATTCAAGTTAGATTAGTTATTCAACAAATTTCAATAAAATATTGATTTTTTTGAAAAATTATATTTACTATGAATATTAAAGTATTTGAAAGAGAAAGACACAATGAAAAGATTCGCGGCCCCAATTAGGGCATAGACCCACATTTTAAGAAATCTTGATTTAACTTTATAAACTTTTTCATATTTATACCGAAGTTCTTTCTATGAATGAATGCAAGAAATGTGATTTTAAAATTTAATTTTAAACTTTTAATTTGAATTAAACTTTAAGTAAAAAGTTAAAATATTAAAATTAAATTTCAATTTTCTTATTTACATTTGAATAAAATTATCTTTATTAAAAAACTTCCCGGCTTGTAAATCATAAGGAATATTAGAAATGGGATTTTAAAAATTTTATATTAAATTTCAAGTTTTTATTAAACTTTCTTAATTACAGGAATTACATGTATAAAAATTAATTTTCAAATTTCATTTTTACATTCGAATAAAAATTTCTTTATTACAAAAACTTCCCTACTTGGAATAACGAGGATTATCAGAAATGTGATTTAAAAAAATTACATTAAACTCAAAATTTTAATTAACGTTTCTTAATTGAAAAAAACTTAAAGTACTAAAATTAAATTTCAAATTACCAAGTTACGTTTAATTAAAAATTTCTTTACAAAAAAAACTTTCCGAACTGAAATCGTAATTAAAAAAATTAAGTCATTTAATTAATTATGAAATTTTTGAAAATTCTTTTTTAAAAAGTCAAAAATATATGGGAGTCGAAGCAATCAGTTTTAACTCAAACAACAAAAATAGTACTACCTCTGTCCCATAATAATAGTTGCAAATGAATATTTAAACGGAAATTATTGGCGAATGCAGCTGTAAGTTATGTTGTAGCGCAAAATTCCGAAACCTTCAATCAAAATCAATGTTTCATGACATCTGTCATTTGTTTTGACACATCTTTCAATTTTTAGGTTAACCTAATTATTACGAATTATAACTATTTTTCTACTTTCATCCGCCGATCGAAATCAATTGTTTTATTTCAGCTGAATATCAACCCATTGTAAAAGTAAGATGAAAAAAAGAGTTTTCAAAGAAAAGATCGAGTTGAGATTGTCCAGTTCTTGATGCATCAAAAGAAAAACGAAAAGTTGCAGAAAGGTGCAATTACGTTATCTGCAAAACAATTTAAGTGCAACAGAATGACCTATAATGAATGAAACTATCTGAACACTCAAAATCAAAACTAGGAGTAATATTTTTAATCTATTGTTTAATTTAATCTAGCTTTTTGATAATAAATGTTATGTTCTATGTTTATTTTCTTTTGCTACTATTATTATGGGACAAATTAAATTCATCAACTGCTACTATTATTATGGGACAAATTAAATTCATCAACTGCTACTATTATTATGGGACAAAGGTAGTATTAAATATGAACTGAAGTCAAGATTCAATCTCTTACCTTGCGGCCAGTTTGGACAGCTCGCTGGAAGACGTCCAGTTGAAATTTTAACCAGAGATGTGCAGTGTCCACCTTTTATTGTGGAGTGTTCCGGTCCATTGTTTCACCCAGTCCTAAGTGAGGGAAGATGAGGTTTCGCCTCGGAGAAACGAACCCGCCAGGAGAACGGGTTGTGCAGTTTACTTCCCGGGAATGGACGCAATAATGATTGAATGCATCTGGGATCTGGTGGGTTCTTCTCTGAAGAAGAAAAATCCAGTAAGGGTCTTCTCTAAATAGCTTATGGGTGGATAAACTTTGCTCATGGAAAAAGATACGATTTGTTTTGAGATCCGATGCATTGAGGCACAGTGTGTTTTTAATTTTTTCTTTCATAGAATGGGGATTTTCTTAGGTAAAATTCTTTTTGCTGCTGATGAGGGTTAATGGTTTTATAGCAGGACGTTCATTCTTTTTTAAATAGATAAATGGTCTGAAATTGCTGTGATGCGGTTTAAACGGAGTTGTTAATAGCGCATGGAATTATTCTAAAAAAATTATTGAATTATACAAATGTAATGAATATGATTGAGCATCTTTGCTGGAATTTGTAGAAATTAATTATTTATATCTAGACATATCGACATTTTAAGGAAATTCGAAATCTCTCTCTCTTTGGTGCTACATTTTAAACAGATTCTTCGAAAGTGTAAAGGATTCGGGTTTTTTTTTTTTCAGTTGATGAGGGTTAATGGTTTTATAGCAGGATGTTCATTCTTTTTTAAAAAAAAGATAAATGGTCTGAAATTTCTGTGATGTGGTTTAAACAAAGTTGTAAATTGTAAATAGCGCATTGAATTATTGTAAAAAATTATTGAATTATACAAATGTAATGTTTGGAATTTGTAGAAATTAATGACTTATTTCTAGACATAGACATTTTGAGGAAATCAGAAATCTCTCTCTCTTTGGTGCTACATTTCAAACAGATTCTTCGAAATAATAAATTTCTAATATATCTATATATATATTTCAAATATATTCTTCGAAAATGTAAAGGATTCGATATTTTCTTAGGTAAAATTCTTTTTACAGTTAATGAGGGTTAATGGTTTTATATCAAGACGTTCATTCTTTAAAAAATAATAAATAAGGTCGAAATTGTTGTGATATGTTTTAAACTGAGGCTGTTAAAAATGCAGGATTTTTTTAAAACTAAACAGATTTTATTTATAAAAATTATTGAATTTTATAAATGTGATGAATTTTATTGAAAAATTCTGTTGGAATTTGTGAAAATGAATGATTTTATTACTAGATATTGATATTTCGAGGAAATTAAGAATCTCTCTCTCGTGTTATATTTTAAACAGATACTTCAAAAGTTTAATGGATTTTACTATAAAATAAATTTTGAATAAAATAATATTTTCGAGATTAAAATCAAAACAAACCTTATACATCAATCTTTAAAATCGTGTGAAAGACAACTGGAGTTTATTTTTCTTTTATTCAGAAATTTTGTATTTCGGTGTTTATTTTACTTTTAAAATTATTGAATTAAATATGTGGTGAATTCTAATGGACATTTCTATTTGAATTCATAAACATGAATAATTTTGTTGCCAATTGCGAAAAAATTAGTAATTCTTGGTGTTATATACTACACCTGAAACATATTCTTTAAAAGTTAATAGATTCAAGTTAATATAAATTTCAAAAAAATATCATTTCCAAGATCGAAATGAAGAGGAAACTGAAACATTATCTTTAAAATTGTATGAAAAGTAACTTAATTTTTTTAATTCAGAAATTTTGTATGAATTAGTAATAAAGTACATTTTCTTTTCCAGCCTTATTTATAAGGAATCTTTTGAGCACTTTTTTTCTAGTTTAATTCAAAAAGTCTTTTTGTGAATGAAACTTACTTATTTGTAAAATTATTGAATTAAGAATGTGATGCATTTTACTGGACATTTCTATTGGAATTCATGAACATCAATAATTTTGTTGCCAGACATTAACCTTTCGCAAAAGTTCGTAATCTTTGATGATATACTTCAGAGACATTCTTTAAAAGTTAACTGATTCATTTTCTTTTCGAGCTTTACTTACAAGGAATCTTTTGAACACTCTTTTTTACTCGTTTAATTCAAAAAGTTTTTTTACGACTGAATCTAAATTGATTAGAGAAACATGTTTCTTGTCATATGGAAACACGGTCAACACATGAAATGAAGTTAACTTAAGAGATATCAGGTGATTTTTTTACAACTTTTTCTGTTGGTTTGTTTATTTATTTTGTTGTCGAAACTTTTTTTATTTCAACAGTTCCTTGTCTTTCGTAAGATGCAGTGACAAAAACGAATACTCTAAAGTAGGTAATTTCACATACATTTATAATATCTTCAACAATACATTAAATAGGTAAGTAGTATATTCTTTAGGTAATAAAGTACACTTCTTTTCCGGCTTTATTTGTAAAGAATCTTTTGAGCATTTTTTTCTTTTTTTCGTCTAATTCAAAAAATCTTTTTGTAACTGAAACTAAACTGATTAGAGAAACACGTTTCTTGTCATATAGATGACAACATCTTCCAGTTATTAACATAGAAACACGCAACAGTCTTATCTTTTTTTTTTTTTTTTGCAAGGTAAGTTCATTGGCCCATTGGCGATTTTTTAAATTCCTTGGTAAAACTTCCTAGACGGTTAACACATTCGCTGTCACTATTCGCGCCTAAATTCGAACCATGTAGCTAATTAGATACCCCCTTCTCTGCCATCTCTTGACAACAGGGAGAAGGGTCATCTAATTAGATAATAGGTTCTGGACACGCCAGCGCGTCGGTGGCAGTGAATATGTTAAGCCCGTACAAAATAAAAATTGCACTTAAATTTAACACAGTAGTCAATTTAAGGTCATATTCATTAAGGCCTCTAAGTCAGTGGTGCGCAAATATTTTTCATTTCCGACCCCTCGATGTAAAATTTTGTCGCGACCCCCAGAGGGGTCACAACTACGGATTTTGAAGAAAAGCCTTATATATATATATATTTTATTTTCAAATAAATTTCTTTGAATTTAGCGGTCCACAAAAATTTTCTCGCAACCCCTAAAGGGGTCGTTACCCACGGTTTGCGCACCACTGCTCTAAGTTAAGATAAGAAAATTTTCAAGATGCTAAATTGTGAGAAAAATAGAATTATTATTCGACGTCTACCACTGCAGGCTGTTTCAAATCTAAATTTTTATGAAATGTTAAAGAATCGCTTTTAAAACAAATAAGTTCTCCCTCACAAAAAAAGTTTCACCATTCTCTATTTCCTGAGATTTTCTTTTTATATTTCATTGCGCAAGTCAATGGAATCTTCAAAGCGGAAGTCCAAAAGTAATGTAAATAAAGTTAAGGTTTTAATGTAATAAACAAAACAGAAAACTCGTCCATAGAAAACAACAGTTTTAAACTAAAAATGGCACTAAAGAATTATTTTCAACATTTATTAGTTTTAACTACTAATGCGTAATCTCTAATCTCTATCTCTAATACTAATAAAGATGAATGTCTGTCTGTCTGTTGGCGGTGTACAGAACAGACCGTAGAACACAGAGCTACCAAATTTGGCACAGATATACTTTGGATGCTGAAGATGTGCACCTCGGAGCCGTTTTTTTAAAATTTTAATTCAAATTCAAATTATTTAAAAATTAAACCAAATTTCGTCGTTTTTTGCCAATAACTTCTGAATGAATTGATTGACAAAGAAATTTTTCATGTCATTTTAAAGAGCAAAAATTATCTTTCCAATGATACCAGTTTTATTATTGTAGAAAATTTTATCTATTTTTTATAAATTTTTAAAGTCATCGGAACTTTAAGGTCGCTGGTTGCGAGAGTAGAAATTGACGTAGGGGAGGCGGGGCGTAACAGCTGTAATGGCCGCGAGTATTTTCAAAACAAAATTATTGATGTAATCGCTTCGGTAATTCATATACTAAAAATGGAACGATACAAAGAAGATTAGCATGGCCCCTTTCCAAGGATGACACGCAAAATGGTGAAGCGTTCCACATTTTTAACACATTGATCTGAGAAATGCATTTAAGCTCCTAGCCTTAAAGAGTTTACTCTAAATCTAAAATTATCTAAAAAAATTATTTGAAAATCTCTCCAAGATTAAAAATCACTTCAGGTAAATTGCAAGCGCTCCAGATAAGTTTTATATAAATATTTCCCCTGTTTCCAGCATTCTTTGCCCCGCCCCGTTTTTTTTTGTTTGTTTGTTTTTTTCCTATAATCCATCACAACTGCTTAAAAATTCCCTCCCACGGATTTGGTAGCGTTGCGGTACCGTATCTTTCTTCCATCATTTCTCCGCGAGTTCGAGCCGCGCTTGAGTTTTGCCTTCGCTCAGTGTAAAGAAATACTTCGTCATCTTTTCGCCCTCTTTTTTGCATACCTAAAACGAAATATTAGATTTTAATTCTTCCAATTATTACTAATACTCTCATTTAGCTTTTCCTTATTTTATTTATTGCTATTTTCTCAGTAATTTTTAAACATTTTGTTTTTAAGTTTTAAAATTCTCTCCTCATCTAAATTTTTCTCAAATTTTACAAAATTTTTTCCACTATGTTATTATCGGCGATTAATTAAGCCTAATAGATAGCTTTAGAATAGTTTGTTGTTTTGTTATGCACAGAATAATTATTCAAGATTTGTTTTTTTTTCCATGCCTTTCAATTAAATAATTTTTTTTTATTTATAAATGGATGTTTTCAGTGACTAGATTTAAATGGTTGTCGTGAATTTAGTTTTGCGTTTCACAAAATGTAGTGAATTCTCTTTTTTTTTCACAGAAAAAACTTTATTTAGTTATTTTGAGTTTTAAATAGTTTTAATATGTAAATTTTTTTTAGCTGAGAAATTTAATTATTGTACTTTAAATTTTTCATTACTTATTATCTTTTCCATTTTTTAACGAATCTTTTCACTTATCATTTTTTAACACTTAAATATAAGGGATTAACTCAAAGTTCATTATATGCAAAAACATCCTGTACATTTTCGTTTTGTGTATAAAGAATTAAAATTCAGTTATACTAACTAACCTGTTCACTGTTTGTGTTTTTAAATTCATTTTTTTGTCCTTATTGCAATTATTGCTTTCAGCTTACAAAAATTGAACTGTTGAAAATGTCAGCCTTAATTGCCTTATTACTATTAATAAAAGACTGACGAACCAGCTGGTCGCCGTAGGCGGCTAGTTAATAAATAAACAGTAAGTAATTTTATAAAATAAAGTTATAAAAATTGTGAATGAAAATATTAATAACTTAAAAAATAATTTTAATAAATAAACAGTATACATCACATTGAATACAATTTATACGATACAATAAAACTAGAACACTCCTTGAAAAAATTCCTTGAATATAATATTGTGAAACTTCAACATAAACAGTGCAATTCACTTCTGAAAGAGTTCAAAGTTTATTAAAAAAGTGGAAAATTCTTTATTATTATTTTTTTACTGCATACATTGTACAATAGTAAACCTTCGAGGGAATTAAATGCCTAAAAAATTATTTACTTGCGATCACTGAGGACAAAAGGCACGAACTAAAGACAATATTTTTTTTACAGTTTTTCAGTTTTGATTTTGAATTAAAAATGAATGCGAAGTGTAGATGATATTTAAACGTTATGTTAATAGGAAATTCAATGGACCGGAGAAAAATTCGAATTACCGTAGAATTCGGATTTAAAACGGTCAAATTAAGCAAGTTGCATCAAATTATTTATTTATGTTTTTTAACGATACAAAAAAAAAATCCAGCTTTTTCTTTACTTCCTTATGATGTGATGACTAAATGCTCTAAAGTAGGTAATTTCACATGTATTTAAAATGCAATACATTCTAGAGGTAATGGAGTCAATTCAAGCAACGTCACAGCCATATGATAAACGTAATTGTGTACGTTTTTGTATCTAACTGTGCGTTGATACTATGACGTCATGTCCCATCTTTTCCTGCAAGACGCTCGATGGATTCCAATATTAAAGTGGCTGTGTTTCGAGTGAAAATATATCACGTGAAATGAATACACTCCATTGCTTACGATTAACACTTCTGCATATATTTACTCTTATTGTAAAAGATCTATTGAATTGTGCTACTTCTGGCAGTATTTTTAAACTCTTTCATTACTTTGACTTGTTTCATGTTTGTAAAGATAGATGTTTGTAACCGATTTTTCTCTCCCTTCCTGATTTGCTAGAAATTTTAAATTTTGCCTCTCGCTGACAACACACAATTTATATATTTTCGAAACTTAATTATTAGTTAATCTATTAAGTTAATTAAATTTTGATTCCATGCGTCTGACGCCGCCTGGTGATCAATTGGAGAAAAAATTATTTCAAGATTCTATAATATTTATAATAATGAATTGTAAATTAAAGACCAAAAAGTAAGAAATAATAAAATAAAGAAAAATGATAATTTTTAGCACACTAATAAAATTGTGTTTTTTAAAAATTTGTTTTTATTAAATTTATTTTTATTATTTTAATGAATTATAAACTAAAGACTAAAAAGTAGAAATTAATTAAAATAAAGAAAAATTCTTTTTAGTACACTAATAAAAGTGCTGTTTACAAAAATGTTTTTACTAAATTTATTACCATTTATTACCGATCACAGAACACCAATACAGCGCAGTTTCTAATTTTTTAAAAAACTCATTACGATTTCTCGTATCAAGATTCGATTCTATTAAGTTAATTATATTTTTGATTCCATGCGTCTGACGCCGCCTGGTAATCAATTCGAGAAAAAATTGATTTCAAGATTCTATAATATTTATAACAATGAATATTATAGAATCTTACCAAGATTCTATAATTTTTATAATAAAGACCGAAATGTAAGAAATAATAAAATAAAGAAAAATGATACTTTTTAGCACACTGATAAAAGTGTGTTTTTAAAGTGTGTTTTTAAAGTGTGTTTTTAAAATGTGTTTTTATTAAATTTATTTTTATTATTTTAATGAATTATAAACTAAAGACTAAAAATTAGGAATTAGTTAAAATAAAGAAAAATTCTACTTTTTAGTACACTGATAAAATTGCTGTTTACAAAATTGTGTTTATTAAACTTATTACCATTTATTACCAATCACAGAACAATTTCTAATTTTTGAACTTATTACCATTTCTCGTAACAAGATTCGAGTCTTTAGAACTCTTGCTTAGACCAATGCTTCTTAAAATACTAAAATTCTTCTATAAACCCATATTCGGGTAACCCAAAAAGGTGGAACAAACGTTTATTTCCTTAAATATTGATTTTACACATATACTTCCAAATACAAAGTTTCATCAAATAAGGTAAGAATTTGTGTGAAAGTACTTTGGCTTCTGTGGAAGTTCAAAATAAAAAGTTAAGAAAATTAAATTTTTATATGTGCCCCATAGAGAAAAATGTCAATGAGTGAAATGTTCCTCTTATCCTCCTCCATGCATAAACTAAGTTTCACAATTCTGTCTGCAATACTTGCAGAGATATGTTAATTTTTAAATTTCAAGGGGCCGCTCACAAATTTATATGGAGATATTTATTGCAGATATGCAAATTTATTCAACACAGAAAAACAGTGAAATGCAAATATTTGTTAAGTAGTATATCAGCCAATCATCACGGATTGAAAATAAATTGCCAATGACACATACTCTTACTCAGTTTCATTCAGTTTTCAAGAATGGAAGGACAACCTGAGAAAATGAGAATTTAAGGTATAAGAGGAAAATAGCCTAATATTGAACCAGAATACTGAATTATTTCCTCTTAGCGTTGTGCGTATTATTAAACTTTACCTAAAAGCAGTGGCGACTCGCCCTTTAGGTCTGTAGAGTTGCAGAACTCACTAAAATTATTTTGAAAATTCGTATTTTTGTTTTTATTCTTATTTGCTTACTTCTCCACTCTGAGAGTTCGACTATTAACGAAAAAAGATAAAAACAAGAAAAGAAGACAGAAAATGAATGAAAAAGTAAGACAGACACAGGATTGGGCTGCACACCAAATAGTTTTGGCAAGAATTAAAATTCTTACAAAACTAACGTACGTAACTACGTAAAACTAAGTGATATAATGGACGAAGGCGAATAACTATTCTTTTTGTCTTAGAACTTAGCCGGAACTGGATTTTCGGATGCTCCTGTTTTGCGATAAAAACCAACTAATTTTTCTTTTTTTTTTTCTTCCTTTAAGTCTCACCCATGGTTCGCCTTCGCGAGGTTTTTTTTTTTTCCATTGGCTGTTTTTAGGTGTCGGATTCACTTTTATGTTGCCTCAACGGGAACTTGGCTGGTTCCTACATATTCGATTTCTCTTATTAAAACGGAACTCGCCGAAAAAAAGTACTGTAATTATCTGAAATACAATTCAGATAATTACAACTACAAGTTTGAAATAACTATTTGAAGGTAAAGCTATTTTTGAAAAATTGTATTTCAATTGTATTCTAGTAATATTTTTATAGCACTACTTATTTCTGGGAAGATGAGCCTCACTGCTGATATGTCATCATGAATATTTTTTGAAGGTCACAAGATGAGCTATTTTTGTAAATACTTCAATTAATGTATTATTTGACTAGTTTTTAGATTAAACAAGAGTTAACAAATACATTGTTATTTCCTGATTCCGCCCTTTAAATATTTTTTTTTGAATTATGTATATTATCCATAAAATGTACGTCGAAAGACTGGATGAAATAGCAATGAGAGGTATGGAAAAGTGGTCTAAGTCAACAACTTTGTCTTCTTATATATCTGTAAGTTCTGTCTGTAAGTTTTGCTGACGGAAGCATGCAACTTTGTATGTGAAAAGATGAATGTAAAAGAAACATTTTACTAATTGACATTTTTGCTCTACGGGGGCCGTATAAAAATTTAATTTTTGTAACTTTTTATTATGAATCCCCTTGGTTATCAAAGTATGTTCATACAAATTCTTACCTTATTTGATGAAACTTTGTAATTGGAACTATATGTCTAAAATCAATATTTAAGGAAATAAACGCTTGTTCTACCTTTTTGGGACACCCTGTAAAGTAGTAGAATAGAATTTTGCTACTTACTTTTGAACAAGCTTGGCAGCACGCACTTCTCTCTGATTGTTTGAAGTTAATAAGGAAAAAGAATTTAGTAATAATTTAAATATATAGTAAATAATATATAATTAAATGTATAATAATAAATTTAGTATTATAAAATAAATCACCCTGAGCATTTCATTAAAATTCATCTCAAAATTGTATTTACTTAAATTTATTTTTATTTGTCATTATTTAACTCTCTGTTTTATGCGAAAAATGATTAGCGAATGATCCTTGAAAGGAATAAAGCAAATTCAAACAAGAAAGTGAAAGATTATCTTGAATTTCTTAAATTATTTCTAAAATTAAGTATTTGTAAGTGAATCCATGAAATTTTCTAAAAAGAATTTTTAATTGAAGATTTTAAAAAAATCAAATTTAAGACTTAAAGACTGTAAGAGTCATTGAAAGAGGTAGAGAAAAAGTGAGTTTTAAATTGAACTTGAAATATTATCTTGAATTTCGAAAATCATTTTAAAAATAAAGTGCTTATATGTGAATCCAAGAAAGTTTTTAAAAAGAGTTACTCTCATTTATTCATCTGCCTTGTCTTTTTTAAAACATTTCCTGAGAAATAAAATGCTACAAATTATAAATTAACTTTTTAATTTTTATATAGAAAATATGAAAGTAAGAAAGTGAAAGATTTCCTTGAATTTGTAAGCTGTTATTAAAATCCAGTACTAATATGCAAAACCAAGAAAGTTTCCAAAAAAGAGTTACTTTCATTTTTTGGTTTGCATTATTTGTAAACAAAAAAAAACTTTTTAAAGAATTTTTGAGAAATAAAAAAACTGCGAATAATATATAAACTTTCTTACTTTTTACATAGAAAATAGTTCGAAAAATTAAAAACGACTTTCTTCTTAAGTTTATTTATCCATGGTAAGACAAAATTTAACGCAGCAATCCGCAAAAAGATAATTAACTGATGAAATTAATCCTAAGATTAATTATTTCTCTGGGTCTATGTACATGTTCAATAAGCTAAAATTATGACTACAGGAAACAAAATATGAGGAAAAATGTCTGACAAAGTGTATAAAAGTTAAAAACAATTTGAGGACATTTTTACAAGGCAGAAAAGTCCACGATTTTAGTAGAATTAAGCCTCACCAGGAAGTCACGTCCCGGATAGTGACGTCACTCATAGTGACTGCCTTTTGTAAAATTAAAATTAAGAGATTAGATAAAAAGAGACGCATTCGAGAATTTTAACGATATTTCATTGTAATAATTATTATTTTAAATAGAAAAACAATTAATTTTTCTAGATATACGCATGTTAAATAAATAAAAACGTTGGCCTCAAAAAATGGAGTTTGACAAGAAATACCTGTCTTAAACAACTTAAAAATATTTATATGTATCCTGTTGGTAGCAAAGCTCATGCTTTTGGTGTTATTAAGTTCTGATTCAGGAGCGACGCCAAAAACAATAAATCATTGCGACTAAATTAAATTGCTTTTCGTTGAATGAAATTTCAGATATTAGATTTCAGAGAATTTTAACAAAACTTCCTTTTTTCCCCCTTCGTAAACAAACGCTTCTAAAATTTTTAGAAAAGGTTACAAAATTTTTTTCGATCTACGTATATAAAATAAATTAAAATTTTGACACCAGAAATCGAATATGGGAGGAAAAGACTAACATGAACTCTATGAATTGATTTTTAAAGGTCATGCGAGTGACGGGGTTCATGATTTTGGTGCAATTAAGTTTTGATCCACGCCAAAGGTGATTGATTCAATGTGACTACCTCTGAACTTGTTTTTTGTAAAAATAATGTTTTTTAAAATTAGAATACAATACAAATATCTTTCGATCTACGTACATGAAATTAATTACAATTTTGGTCCCAGAAATCGAATATGGGAGGAAAGGACCAACAGAAACTGTATGAAATGATTTTTAAGGGCCATGCAAGTGACGAAGTTCATGATTTTGGTGTAATTAAGTTTTGATCCACGCCAAAGGTGATTCATTGTGATTACCTCTAAACTTACTTTTAGTAAAAATTATTTTTTAAATCAGAAAAAAATAGACAATAGGTATGGAATTTCGCGGATATTTGAATATTTTTGTTTACAGAGAGCCTCATAGGAAATTTGAGTGTCAGCGAAGGGCATACGGAAACAGTGAAAGTTCTTCAGTTGAGCCAACAGGGAAGTCGCCACTCGATCGATACGCGGCCAAATATAGCAGCCTCCGCGCTGGGGAGGGTAGCGGAAGGTTGGTCGTCTGGAAGCTGTCGCGACGGGTTTGTTGTGTCTGGCAGACCCCTCCCTTCCCCCGCAGAAATCGAAAAGCGTCTGGAACACTGGGCTAAGGACGTTTACTTTCTAACAGTTTCGGTGGAGCTTTTGCATTGACTTTGTCTCGTCACGGAGGTTAGCTTCTTCAGACGACGGATCGACTTTTTCATTTTTGCTCTTCCCTGTCTACAAACGAATGTCTGATGGACGCTGCAGGGGGAAGCGAAAAACTACGCGAAAATAAGACTTTTCGTAAATGATGCTGGCTGCGAAGCGAAAACTCACAAGCCCTGAAAGAAGATGACGCAATTTTTGCGAATAGCTAACCCCATATGCTACTCGTACTTGGAGGTGATCTGCTATTTCTGGCCCATAAATGCGGTGACCATGTTTTTTCAGAAGAGAATAAAGCACGAGTTTGAAAATGATAGGAAAAAGTTTGGTATTTTTCAGACGAATAGTTAATACGGCACGAAAACATGATAAGAAAGAGGCAGCACTTTACTTAGACATTTCAAAATCAACCTTCCTTTTTTTTTTCTTTTCTTTTTTTCATGCTTTCTACATTAGTCATTCTGTTTTCTTAGAAACGAAGCTGTTCTTCAAGTTTAGGAAGCTATCAAAACAATAAATGTTCTGGGGGGAAAAATCAAGTAACTTAACAGTTTTCGAGTTTTAATCCTGAGAGATGAAGTTACTATTTTCTATAGTTTCTTCAAGAAAGAGAGGTTGACGGAACATTATTTAAATATCTTTTTTTTTTAAAACTTCCATACCTGTACCAATACCAACTACTTGAATTATCAAAGCTCTCGAAACTGGTTTATAGTATGAAGTAAAAGAGAAAATAATAATAAAAAAAAAGGAGCGGAGTAACATTTTGAAATACAGATAAGCAAACTTATGGCAAAACTAGACAGCACTTTCAAATCGCAGATGTATGATAACAGCAAAAATAGTTAAGCTTTGAAATGAAATCATTAATTTCTGCCTTTTCAAGACTTATGATAACACAAAGAAAATCCTCATTTTCCCAGTGAATGAACGTCATTTAAATATTTTCATTTCGATTTTATACTTGTACTAGCAACTTGCATTGGTTAATTGATAATAAATTTGAATTGTAGAGCAACAATTGTTTAAAACAGAAGAAAAAATAAGAAAACACTGGAAACAAGCCGTATTTGACCCATAGTAAGAATATAAAATAATGCTGAAACAAGACGATTGCTTGAAGTCGTTGATGAATGTTAAGGTATACATATGAAACTGGGTACGTAACCAGGAATACTTCCTAACATCAAAATATTAAAACCATTTCACTTCTGTGTTTCTAATATTTCGATTAACCTTGATTTTTTCAGCGATTTCGTAATACAAAGAATCTTGAAGGCTTCAGAATTTTAAGTAGAAGTTTAATTAGATGCTTCATGGCTAGCGAATGCAGATGTATTTTCTAGGTGGAAGCGAGGTCGAGGAAATGAATGCCGTCTGTTTATTTAAGAAAGTGTTATTTTAGTTATTTGCGGAGACTGGAAAGAAAACACCATGATTTGGTGTCTGTTGACTTCACATAGCAATGAAGATTTTATATTATTACTTATAAAAGTTAGATATAACAGCATAGATTTCATATCATCATTTACTAAATTTAGATATAGAAAAATAAATTCCATATCATAATTTATGAAACTTAATACAACAATACAGATCTGATGTAACTACTACTAAAAATTTAAATTAAATAAAAGTATATTTACTTAATTGCTATTTCCCGGTGCATAAAAAACTCAGTATCATTAAAATGAAAATCTTTAAAGGAAATCTTCAGAAAACCAATTAACATTGGGAAGTAGGGAGAAAACACCGCACTTTTGCGTTTTAGGGGAATAATAAAGCAGTACAGATTTCGTATCATAAAAATTTAATACAACAGCACTGATTCCACGTTATTTTAAGAAGAAATTACTATAACAGTACAGATTTGTTGTTATTGCTTACACAATTTTTGAGGAAATAAGAATTTATTACCCATAATTTATAGTACACCTGTGCATGAAAAACACGACATCAATACTATGACTAACTAATATATAAGACCAACTAACGTAAGTAAACATATTTGTTCAGTAGACAACATAACTTTATCTGAATAAAACGAAAATATTTGCAGAGAATATTTGACAACATGACGTTCATTCAAAATATGTGTAGAAAATAAATTTAAAATAAGATAATTCGAACCTAAAATATTCAAAATTTCAAACAACAAAGTTCTTTTTGAAGAATGCGAAATTGACTGACAAAATTGTATGAATATTTATAGTACAATTTATTCTATTTTTGGAAAGGCTTCCTGTTTTGGTGTTGGGGTGAAATACCTTTTAACAAGAGATTTAAAGAAACATAAAATAGGGTTATTTTTGACAAATTATGTACAAACTGCATTAAAATTCAGGAAAATGGCAACATCTTCTATAGTATATTTAAATAACTTGGGATGTGTTTCAAAAAATGAAACATTGATCACACGCAGAGAGTTTTCTTTCAGTATTTACGAACTGATTTCTTTCGTTAAAATAGTTAGTGTGAACGTTTTTTTATTTCTCCCTTATAAAGATAATAGGGGAAAAAGCCAGTAATAGTAAACGCTTATTATAATTAGTGCCATCATGGAACTAGATACAAATATTTCTAGAAAAGTAAAACAACAAATATGTGATCAAACGAAAAAAGAAAATCTCAGATTTTGATCTTTTGTATGATGACTTTTCTAAGAATTTTCTAGAGAGAGATTTAAAATAATAAATTTAATAAAAAAAAGTTTTTAAAATCGCATTTTATTAGTGTACTAAAAAGTAGAACTTTTTTTATTTTAATCACGTTATACTTTTTGGTCTTTTATTTATAATTCATTGTATAAATATTATGGAATCTTTTAATCAATTTTTCCCAAATTATACACTAGATGGCGCCGTATGTATGGAATCAAAATTTAATTAAATTAATCGATAATTATTTTCTGAAAATATTAAAATGTGGTTTTGCTATCGAGAAGACTCAACTGTTTAGAATTTCAAAACTCCAGTACATCTGAGAGTGAAAAATTGATTTCAAATTGTCATCTTTATAAACATGAGTCCAGTCAAGTTAAATAAAATTATTCACTCTCTTTTTTACTAAGATCTCGACTTTTTTGTGAATAAGAATTTCAACGACAATTTTAATAATTGGAAAAAACTTCGCTTATGTCTTATTTCTTAGAATTTATTAGAGGAGGAGGGGGGGGGGGAGAAAATGAAACACAAAGATTTGTTATTTCTGAGAATTCAGTAACAACTTTTTAATTGGAAGAGCTTTGTTAAATCACTCCAATATTTTCACAAATTAAAAAAAAAAAAAAGGAAAATGAACTTCTAAAAAAGAAACTGAAAATTTAACCCTCAAAGTGTTTTTGTTTTGAGGTCGAATAAAAAAAACATACGAAATATTCAACAACTTCGTATACAGTCCCAAAAGATTCTCTGGTCTGTGGCGATAAATTATTACGTGTGGATGAAACCTTCCAAATGGCTTTTGAAAACGCTGTGAAAATACAAACAGTTCTGGGCGACAAACAGAGCCACAATTAGGAGAAACCAGTTACGTGAGATCGCTCCTCGCTGAAAAAAAAATTAAAAAAAGGTTTGTTCGGTGTCTCAAAATCGTTGGTAATGCTAGATTTCCCATCTTCTGCGTTTGAAATGTGGTCTATTCTTTATTCTTACGGTAATGTCTTCGCAGAAATTGTTCTGTTTGCATGCAGCTATTTAATAATTTTATTCGAGAAATAATGACGTGAAACAGCGATTTTGAATGTGTTGATAAAAATGGAATAATAGCTCTGAAACGGGGAAGAATGATAAAGAAGAAGAGTGAAACGTTCCCCAAGTACTGGTGTTGTCCTGCCGTTTATCTGGTTCTTTCTCAAAATTATATCTTTAGAAGCAATGATCTGAAATTCGCAAATAATAATTGGGTATCACCGCGAGTAGTGAGAGAAATATTTCAGAAAGAAAAACGATTGTTTTTCCCAAAATAATGACGATCCTCGATGAGAAAAAAGCTAATAACCCTCATTCGTTCCTATCTCAAGACAGTCAGAGGTTAGTTAAATGAATTTTAGTCTTGTTACAAGCTGTTATGATTTCTTAAGAAAATACCCGTCATGCCTCATGTACTGTCGAATGAAAGTGTTTTAGATGAAAGAAAAAATAAGTAAGTAAATAAATATTGTTCTGGGTTCGGCATGTTGATGACATTAAAAAAAAGTAAACATTTAGATGTCCCGTCTAGTGAAGTGAGGATACTTATCATTAAAATACCACAAAAGTAAAATTACAGGGTAAGACACTAACAACTAAATAATTTCAGTATTTGTTATAACACCTGAAACTTGTACCGCCATGATAAATAAACAATAATTATAATAAAAGTTTATTAGTTCAAAAATTATTTGTTATGAATTATACTTGACTAAACTGGAAACGTATCATTATCTTGGCTCTGAGGTGGGACCAGTTATTGGACTCAGTTACATAGCAAAACAGAGTTCAAATAAAGCAATTAAATTATTAATCTCTTTGTATTTATTTCAAGCACACTTATCGTCGCTGGTGTATCAAAATGTCGTAAGTCAAAAACCACACACAGCGAAACATACTTAACTTTGATGTAACACCTGGAACCACTAGCGACATCCGGCATTTTGCGACATCATGTAACAATTTGAGAGCAGATGTAGCCAACGTATACAAGTGCTTTTATCAATAAAATGATTTGGCAGATTTGACATCGGACATTTTGATGTAAAAGTGACGTTCTGTTCAATAAAATTGTGAAATAAATCTGCTTAATTTAGACGGCTTTAATTTAATTAAAGTAATTAATAAGTGCCACTGCACAACAGGAATGAAACTGTGAGGGGTATGAAGCGTATTGCAGATCGAACAGGGAAATCTAGTTTCGTTTTTGCAGCCAAGCGAAATCTGGATCTTGACCCATAAAAACTTTATATAACCCATTCAATTGATGTATGGACGTACATTGTGTTTGTTCAGTACAGGAGCTTTTTGTTTTTAATATCAAGCAGACAGCCAAACGAATTCATTTCCGAGAATGCCTCTACCGTCCCTCCCAGGCAATTAAGTGGTTAAGGGTTATAGAAATAAAAACGGAAAAAGCTAACACGCACGTCGTTTTACATTTTCACGCGTGCGTTTATTATGACGTCTTGACTTTTATTTCTTCTCTCTGCTGCTTGTTCTGTTTGCGCAATAAAAACGGATATCCAGCAGACACAGTAAGTTCTTCCTTCCTCACTTATCTGTGTTCCAAAACACTTTTACAACAGAGTAGGAACAAGCATGTATTTTTCCCAGACACAGTTGTTCGAATCCGAAAGAAAGATAATGCATGACTGTGTGATAAGCGTTCGCTGAGTCACAACTAGCGGTTTTACAAGAAGACATCCCACAAAATTGCGGTCCCGATCGGGAACTTTGTGATCCCGAGCAAGCTTTGCAGGAAGGGGTTCGACGTCCTGTTCAAGGTCACTTTTTGTAGGTATAAGAAAATCCGATTTTCCCATTCCGGCGTCTCTCTGAAACATTCGGCCCGGAATGAGATTTTAATTGAAGTTTATTTTCGCTCCACCTGAAATCCAAACTGAAAGGAGGTTCTTTCGAGACAGTCACTGGCCCTGTTGGAGGGAAGGGTAAACAATCGTGTCTGCGGAAAAGGGTTGCGTCATTTGCAGATTTCCAGTTCTTTCCAATAGGCGAAAACGAACCGGTTTTGTGACTCGATCGAGCACAAGCCTTTCCACATCGGATTAATCACTAAAAATAGGCCTTCCATTTGGTTTTTCTCATCTTCTGTATCGGGAAACAACAGCAACCGCGTTTTTTCCACCGGTCGGATAGGGATTTTTCAAAAGATTCAACTTCGAGCTCGGTTACAGGAAACTGCGTTATGTGAGCTAGAAGAAATGCATTGGATTTTTCAAAACATCGAAAACATACAACAACTCATTTAAGTAAAATAAAAGTTTTTTTTGAGTGTTGGTTTTCAGTACAGGAGAAAAAAGTCCGGATATCAATGTATGAATTATCCGTCCTGTCAGAGAAAATTATTTATTATATTTACAAAAGCTCTTGTAAAAAGATAAAAATGAAATCGTCATTCACAATCGGAATATTCCAAAAAATTGCACCACATAATTTTCCACGTGGAAATCTTTTGTTATAATGACTTCGCATTTATTTTTAATACAGGAAGCTACATTATTATTTCTTCTCTGTCTAAGGATTTTTTTTTCGGGGATGGGGGTGTACATAAGTTTGGCTTAATTTTACAATCTTAAAACAGTTTCTGATCTACGCATAAGGCAGCTCGGTGCTGGTCTTCATATCGCCGTCGTTCAAGCAAATGTCACTAAGTCCACAATTTTTTTTGACGGATTAACTGTAGTCGATTAGAATTTCCAATTAATTATTGCGTGATAAAAAACCTCTTATCTAAATTTGTAAAATAACTTCTACTGTTATCAAAATGACTCAAAATTAATTAAGTTTAAATTGACTGCATCTCAAAACTATAGTTTTGGATTTAGTGACTTTTGCTTGAACGACGACGATATGCTGGGCCCTGTTACTAAGGTGATCAACCGTCCTCCTTCAGGGTGGACAGTACTTTTTTTGGAAGTTCTGTCCTCCTGCATGTCCTCCTTTTGGACATTTGAAATTAGAAAACTGAATACAATTTTAAATTCTGAAAAATTAATATAATGGGAAAATAAACACGTTGAAAATGATAAAAGATGGGTGGAAATATCAGTCATTTCAAAAATGAACATACTGCATATGAAAATTTATTTATTCTTGTTCTATTTACGCTGTACTGCCTTGGAAGTAATGCAACAATTGAAAGGGTTTTTTCAATTGCTAATGATTCTTAGACAAGTGAGAAATCGAGATTGGATGTTGATACTCTAGCTACAGCCCTTGCCGTAAAATTCAATATGAAGGATATTTCTGGCGCAGATATTTCCAATATAATGAATGTCAGAAGACGATACAATGACAAAAAATCATTCAATGGAAAAGTACTCATTTAAATAACAATTAATAGGCATGCAAGCATAATTACAATTCAAACCGTTACAAACGTTTTATTATGCATTTATCATAGAGCTTAAAAACAATCAACTAGAAAAATTAGAATAAATTTAAAAAATAAAAAAAATTAACTTAAACTTTAAGCAAAAACAACAAAACTTTTTTTATAAACAATAAAATTTAGATAATAAAATTTAAACAATGTTTAAGACGCGCGCAATTGCAGCTGCAAACAAAAAACAAAGGAAATCAATATCATTCAAAGAAAGCCAAAAAACAAAGATAAACTCAGAGGGAATCGAGAAAAACCCAAACAAACAAAGAATCCATTCTAGTCCATTTTTTCAAGGGCTAAGGACTAGTTAGTTAGTTCATAGTCATTGCAACAATAATACAGAATACACTATAATATAATAAATTCACATTGTAGTGTCTCAATAAAAGCATATTATAGTGTATCAAACATCAATAAAAGAAACATCTTAGTCATTGCAACAATAATACAGAATACTCTATAATAAGATATTTCTTTTATTTACGATGTTTTATTTCTTCAATTTATTTGTGTCATCCTTTCCATTGCAAAAAAGTTAGTCACCTTACTATTACAGCAGACACTAGTCCACGTGCCTACGCCCGGTTGACTGCATAGAACAGAAGTTGTTCGCTTGTAATTAACTTTGCGAAATACATATTTTCTTTTATTGCGGCGCTACCAGCGTAACTAATACACATTCTGTTTTAAACAGGAAATGTAGTTAGGGGACAAAGCCGGTGGCTAATGATAAATTTTTGCAGATTGTTACAACATACTTAAAACAATCAAACACATATTTATAAAACATTTTAGAGATATAAAGCTACAAGAAAAAAAAATCACTTGAGTTTATTGCAGACGGAATATTTTTAAATCTGAATATATTTCGGACGGAATATATTTATGAATCCAAGAGCACGTACATCGCAACGAATGTTCCTGCTAATAATTAACTTAGTCAAATGTTTGATTTTATATCAGTGATCGATACAACGTGTACATTATTTGCGTGTATACATCAAATCGTGTCTTATAACGAGACATTATTTCATTTGGATAAAGTGAAAGCAAACCAGAAATGGCGCAGTTTTTTCTGTTTTTGCGGTCTTGAGTCAATTCGCTCCTTAAAAATATTTATTCTAAAATGGTGCAAGAGATGTAGATTTGATTGTGAGGGGTTAGGATACAAAGTTTAAAGATTGTAAAAGTAACTGTATATAGCATGAATCATTTTGTTCGGTGGCATGTGTAAGTTAGACTTCCTTTTTGAGGGGGAAAAAACCCATCTCTGTGGTTTCCAGTGGTTTTCACGTTTTGACTGGCCCGTTTCCGCGTCGTGACACTTAACTCGTTCAGGACCGCCATCGCATATATATGTGATCAAAGATTCCGTGCCTCAGAGCCCACGATCACACTGGTGTGATCGCAACTTGGAACGTTTTATTTGAATTTTTAAACGGCACTAGATGGCGGTAAAGTCCGTTACTTTTTTCGAATAATGTTGCATCAGAGTTTTGACCTTCAGTATGCATTTTCGGTTCCGGGTTTTTCTTGTTGGATCAGGGCCATTTGATTATGTAAACAACTGCGCGTGTTCGATTCTTTCGAGAGGATTGCACATTTAAAGACCTGTGTTTTATTTCGCGCTAGATTTTTTAAATATTTTGATGGCTGATGAAAGGGCGGAATGTATATTGGTTAGGCGTTAGAGAAGAAATTATCGTTTGCAGTTTGGAGTTCGCTAGACAGTAGTTCGTATGTTTTGGTCAATTTTATTTTAGTTCAATAGTTTTTTTTAATATCACGAAATTTTTATTACTTTATATTCAGATACTCTCAATGATAATAAACTGTAAATTTCAGAGAATTTACTTGCAGTAATGATTTTATATGAATTTTTAAACGAAATGATGCTTAACGGGAAAATCGCCCGTTCTCGCACGTACGTATCCTTCTGGAGCGCACGGATCTGGGGGAGCGCGTCTTTCTCCTTTCTTCGGTCCTTTTTTTGAACGGGTTAAACACACATAAGAAATGGGCAATTAGTCTTAATTTGTCTCCTTATTCAAAGCAAGAATACATACATCGTGTATTTGAAAATTAATCATTTTAAGTAGAAGGAGAATTTAACAATAAAAATACATTTACAATGAAACCTGATAATTAGAAGTTTTTAAATTCAAATTCGCCAGTAATTTTTAATCCCCTCTTGCTTCTCATCCCTTGAATTTCCTATTAACATAATGTTAAAATATCATGTATATTTCGAAGGCAAAACTAAAAATTGTTTTTATTTTTGAAATCTTTTTGCTAATTAAATTTATTCCTACCTCGTAACCTCAGTGATCGTAAGTGGATAATTTTTTAAGGCACTTAATTCCCTCGAGGACCCCCAATTTCTGCAGTCAAAGTGCTGTGTACTGTTTGCTTTAAAGATCATTTACTTGTTTATTGACATTTTTAATTTTAAGCTATCGAAAAAATTTAACTATAATTATTATCACTTCATATATTAAAATTACTTACTGTTTATTTATAAATTTAGTCTAATTTATTTAAACTGTTAAATATCAAAGATCAATCTTAGCTTTCATTTTTATTTTAAAAATTGTCATTTTCCTTGCTGTACTCATTTTTCGATCTAATTTTTCTTAATTCGAATTTGTGAACAAATGCAATCTTTATTGCGGCCCCGTGAACTTCGAATTAACCAAGTTCTTCTGTATATGGGGGCCGTGGTGACCTAGTGGTAAGGCTTCGGGGCAGCAAGGCTCCAGGCTAGAAACCCGATTTCACCGAAGACCCGCCGTGTATGTGGGCCTGTTACACGTGAGTGTAGTGGGGCAAACGTTCTTCCGCTGGCGTGTTGCGGAAGTTTTAAGAGGGGGTGCCAGCTGAGGTGTCGGCCTTGTCATCTTACTGCAGTTCAAAATTTCGAGGTTTGTCCCAAAATAGCCCTCTTGCTGCTTCAAAACGGGACGTTATATTAACTAAACTAAATCAAACTATATGGTATTATTTGTGTCGTATAGCTGCAAAAGTGGCCGCCTCCATTTTTTGATGGATTCTAATGCCTGGTACACTCTAAATCGGACATTAGCGGATCGAATTCCATTGTACTTATTAAAGTGGTTAATTCGAAGACAAAATTGAAAATTGTACAAAATTATTTTTATTTCTGAATTATTTTCGTTAGTTAAATACTCCGTACCTTGTGTCGTTAGTACAGTAGATTCTTTCTAATCCGAAAAATATGGGACCGGACACCTGTCGGATTACAGAGAGTGTCCGGACTATAGAGGGATAATAGAAAAATCATGAATTTAAAGGGAAAAGGTTTCAAGTTTTAACAAGAAAGAATGACTCATCACCAGTTAACATATTCCAACAGGTGCGTCGGACTAGTGGGAGTGTCGGATTAGAGAGTGTCTGCTGTAATCGTAAGTGAATAATTTTTAAGGTCCTTAATTGACTCTCCCGCTGGTGTGGCGCGGAAGCTTGGAGAGGGGCGGGACAACCCACGCGCAGTCCTCGTCATCTGACCGCAGCTCAAAATTACGAAGTCCCTCGTGTTGCTTCAAAAACGGGACGTTAATATGACTAAACTAAACCAAATCCTCTGTATCAGGTGTCATGTAATTTTATTATTATTGTCGTTTTATATTACACTCAGTATCTATAAAGAAAGCTTTCAGTTTAATGTATCTGTTAACTAATAATTGAAAGAAACTTTTCGAATAAATAAAGAAAAGTAATGAATTCGCATTTTTATGACACGTGTGCACGCGATGTTTATAAAAACCAACAGAAAGAAAGATAAAAGTACATTTGCACTCTAAGCTTCAGCAATGTGTTTATATATTGCCAAATTTTAAGTATAATTTTTGCAAAACTTGAATATAAGGTTACTGATATTTGTACTATCACAAGCAGGAAGAATGATAAGAGTTCACTTGCACTCTAAGCTTTCGTCTTATTCTCATAAATTTTCACTTGTAATCTGTTCGCTTGAAACTTGGAAATTTAATAATTTCCGCTTTCTGCAGTGAAAGTTGAATATACCACATCAGAAATGTTTGAAGAATGATTGCGACATTCTGGGATTCATTTGTAATTTGTACGCTTGAAAGTTGGAAATGGAATAATTTCTTCCTTCAACAGTTAAAGTTGAATCTAATGCATCAGAAATGTTTGAGGAATCATGGCAACTTTCTGGGATCGATATCAGAAGTAAATCAGAAAGAAAGTGATGTGAAAATGTTGAAATTGTGTATTTCCCTAGTTTTGGACTTTCTCAGAAAAGATGCTTCTAGAATGAATTGATATTAGTTGATGTATTTATTTTGTTGAAAAATTTTAAAAAAATAATAAGGCGAGACATTCTCAAAAAAGATATTTCTAAAATGAGTCGATATTAGTTGGTGCATCTATTCTGTTAAAAATGAACAAAAATAATTTTAGATAATCTATCATAAAAGTAAACTGGCTACGATGGCCTAGTGGCAAGGTCTCGGCTTCGGGGCCGGAGGGTTCTAGGCTCGAAACCGATTCCACCCAAGATCCCTGAATATGAGCCTGTTGAACATTAAATCAGACGAAGGGGAACAAACGTCCTCCTGCTGGTGTGGTGCAGAAGTTTGAAGAAGGAGCCTCCAGCTCAGGTGTCGTCCCCACCACCGCGGTTTAAAATTGATAAGTCCATCCCAAAATAACCTTCGTGTTGCTTCAAAACGGGACGCTAATGTAACTAAAACTAAACATTAAATTACAAATTGTATAAAAGATATTTTTAAAAAGATAGGGACGGAGAGTAAGAACGTTGTATTCGAAAAATAAGGCGAGTGTGCATATGAAATATTTCTATAAATTACTTGATTTTTCTATTACTTTTCCCTATTCCTGGCTTTTTTTTGTCACATAAAAAAATTCTTGATTTCATGTTTAACTAAGGGATTTTTTACTAGCCCTAGGTATATATTTACATAGAAAAATGAAACACATAATGAATTATAAATTAGCGAGAAACATAAGAAATAATTTCATGTAACTGATAAATTTTAATGAAATATTTTCATGGAGAGCAAGATCGTTTTGATTACCAAGGTTGAAGAAACTCGGAAAAGCAAGAGTTATCAAAGTGTTTGCGATCATGACCGGCGCTCACAGTATAGGAAGCTCTGATAAATAATTAAAATGTTTTTGGAATGAAATAGAGTGGGATGTAGGTAATTCGAAATGAACCAGACGGCAATGAAAATTCGATTTATCCAGAATTAATTCTAATTAAGAAAAACAGGGTTTAAAATTGAATACATAGAGAGAGAGAGCAAGAGGAAAAAACGGACAATTTTTAAACTAAAACTGGCTGTAAAGATTTACTTTTAATATTTAACAGTTTTAATAAATATCATGTAATTAATAAATAAACAGCAAGCAATTTAAATAAACAAATCGATAATAAATTATAACTATAATAATTTCTATAAATAAATAAGTAATTTAACAAAGAAAAAGCACACAGGACTCAGAATACAACGATTTTACAATAAAACTTCAAAATATACAGTACAATTTGCATCTAATGCGTTCAAAATTATTTAAAACAAGTAAGGGATTTCTTATTGCTTTTTTTAATTGAAAACATTGTCAAGATCTTGAGTGAAGTAATTGCCTTAAAAATTGCAAATATTAAGGACACAGGCACTGACTCATTTAATTCACGAAATTAATTCAGTAAGGAAAAAAATTTTTTAAATTTTGACTTCGAATTAACCAAAATAAATTCGAATTATCGACGATATTTTAACCTTAAGCCAATATGAAATACAAGGGATCAGAGAAAAATTCGAATTACTGACAAATTTGAATTAGTTCCATTGAATATCCAGAATAATCCCGCTTGTCTTCTGGTTTGCACTAGAAGGCACGAATTTTTCAGGAGTTGTCAGTGAATTTCGTAGACTATGTTGCATCTTTTCTTTTCATTTTAAGTTGATTTATTACTGCTCTTTTCGAAGCTACACGAGGACTAATTTGGGACCTCATTATTTTCAACCGTGGTTAGATAAGGTTCCTGAACCTACAACTCACTATCCCAACTTCCAAAATCACACAAAAAGTTGTTTCGAACCACCTTTTCTTAGCTGTCTCAGTTGGCTTTCGTAGATGATAATGTGTAATTTATAACACATTATGTTTTTGGCTACATATAAACTACAAATTTTCGTGTACGAAAGCCAACTGAAACAGCTAACAAAATTTGGTTCAAAAGAATTTGTAGGGACACGTCCGCAATTCTTAAACTTGAAAAAGCATTTCAGATTTCCAAATACAATTATGACGAACTTATTGGATGAAGGGCTATTCTGTTTCATATACATTTTGTTCTAATGAACTTACTGCTTGAAATGTACTTCTTATACATATAATATATATATGTATTATACATATAATACATGTTTTTTGATTATCTTTGGGTTCTTGTATGCGATGTTAGTTCTGAATGATTGTTGTTCATGTTATAGTCTCTGTTCTGTTATCTATTCTTATGGTTTATATCGTCACTTAACAAGTAATACCACCTATCTCTTTTTTTTTTTTTGAAATTTCAAACAGGAAGAAAAGACTCAATTTTTCGCAACGAATAACGAATACTTCTGAATTTTTTTCACATCTGGTTGGAACATACGGTGTCAAGTTCATATCGGATTTAAAAAAAATTTCGGAAATATTCGTTATTTGTTCCGAAAAATTGAGTCTTCTTCCTCTTTGAAATTTTAAAAAAATGAGACAGGTATTTTTGCTAATTAAAGCGACGATATTCTCTTTTGTGTTGTATTTATTCTATTACTAAATGTTTATGCATCATTCTGTGTATTATTCTAAATTTTTTTTGTTATTGTATGTATATTTATGTTCATAACTTTTCCTTCTTTGTTCATTTATGAAATACTTATGTATTATTCTAAATTCTGTACGTAATTCCATGTCGTGTTATAGTTTTTCATCTATGTCGTTGTTATATATGCTTGTGTAAATCTTTACAGCCAGTTTACATACGCCGTGCACCCTTTTCGAAGGTGATGTTGGCGAGGGTGAAAAAGTCAAATAAACATCCCTACATGAACGAAAAGACGTTTGCCAGCCGGTGGCGGATTTTATGTACACCGGTGGATCTTCGGTGGAATCGATCGTGGAACTCGCGGTCTTTCTATGCGAGACTGTGCCGAGACTTTGCCACCAAGCCTCTTACCGCTTCTGAGTATACTATTCCGCTCGGTCTCACAAAGAAGTTACGGTGTCGTAAATCGTCGGTTAACAAGCAACACCAACTATCTCAATTTTTTGAAATTTCAAAGCGGAGGAAAATACTCAATTTTTCGCAACCAATAACGTTTATTTCTGATTTTTTTTAACGTCTGATATAAACACGAGACAGCAGGTTCCTTCCGGAAGCGAAAAAAATTTTAAAAAATTCGCTATTGGTTGCGAAAAATTGAGTATTTTCTTCCTCTTTGAAATTTCAAAAAATTGAGATAGGTGGTGGTGCTTGTTAAACGACGAAATATGCAGTAGAACTTGTCTTATTCGAGAGTTTTTAATTCGAATTCGCAGGAAATTCGAATTTTTCTCTGGTCCCTTGCATTTATAATTCGAATTTATTTTGGTTAGTTCGAAGTCAAAACTAAAATTTGTGAAAAATAGTTTTTTTCTAATTTTTTTTTCGTAGTTAAATACGTCCGTAATGATCGAAAGTGAACGATTTTTTAAAGTTCTTCATTCACTCGTGGGCTTTATTACCGTAAAATTGATTCAGCCAAAAAAGTAATAAAAAATTTCTGACTCTTAAAAAAATCTTTGAACGCTTTAGATATGAAGTGTTCTATTTATTTTGAAATTTTCCTTTGCGATTGTTGCAATCAAAGTATTTGTTGAAATTGCAACTCATTCACTAGACTCATTATTTTTAAAATCATTAAAAAAAGTTGCACGTAATTATTATTACTTTATTTATTAAAACTACTGTTTATTTATTAGTTATGTATTTATTATTTAATAACATTGTTAAATATTCAAAATTAATCTTTACTGTCATTTTTAGTTTAAAAATTATCGTTTTTTTTCTGTACGCATACCTAGTTTTTCTTAATTCAAATTTTTGTATAAATAAAATGTTTATTCCAGTCAGCTTCGAATTAGTCAAATCCCTTTGTACATACACTAAATACACAAATGAAAACACACATGCAAAGAAAGCCCAATTATTATACGAAAAATACTTTGATAAATATGGTAAAACATCAAACATTTTTATTCTACACCAAGCATGACTTTGTTTTCTGTATAAATGATTAACATAAAAAATGTAAAATAAATCGAACTGCACTTTTATAAAAATTTTTATTAGTTTTTTTTATTCATTTTCTTTTTAAATATTTATAAAAGCGCTTGAAAATTAAAATAAGATTTATACAGTTTTTTCCCCCCGATTTGATAACTTGTGATATTTGCACCAACTTGAACACTTGAAAGAAGGCTACGTGATGAGACGTAGCACATAGCGGTAATATTTCCCCTGAATGGTTAGTTTCAGTCCTCTACTTAGTCTAGTCTGTCCAGTGTAAGTCTTGAGCGCAAGAAGTAGTCTCATTTCAAACAATAACAAATTTAGTCAATGAATAATAAAGCATTTGTAACTATTCCAGATGTTTCTGAATCAAGAGGTCTCTTGTTTTTCAATTAAGTGCGCAGTATCTAAAATTACACAAGAAGTGCAAAGAGTCGTAATCGTCTCTTTAATTGCTATTTCCTAATCATTTGGCTACAATGTTGGTTTTATGTGCATTTTTATTACGGTGACGGATAAAGAATTATAAACAACGATTTTGCAATATACTGTCTCCGGAAAAAAAAAAAAAAAGCAGCGCGAATGTCTCCATTTGACTTTCTCGTATGCATATATGCATTAAGACTATTTTGCGTTCAGTTTCGTAGCATAGTGAAGAAAATCGAGTAGTCATTTTATTATTCTTCCCTATGACCGACTCCGTCCTAAATTTCTCGTATGCATATATGCGATAATGCGTATTTTGCGTTCAGTTTCGTAGCGTAGTGAAGAAAATCGAGTAGGTCTTTTATTACTCTTCCCTTTGATAGACTGTGGGTCCTAAATTTGACACATATCTACAACTTTTCTGTCAAAATCACCTACCAAATATCATTTATGTAGCTCGTTGCGCTTATGATTTATCGCGTTCACGGAAAACGAATAGACATTGTTGACACAAATGTACAATTTTGGCGTAAAGGCAACATACTAAATTTTATCCGCTTTGTTGACTTTTTGAGCTATCGTGTTCACAGACAAACCCCTACCATACTTTGCATACTTCGTGTACGAGAAAGTGAAAACGAACCAATGACCAATATTCTGCAAAGGAGTTTCTGCTCGAGTACATTTGTGGGGAATAAAAATGAAGAAAGGTCGATTTTCAAATTTGCTGAATACCGATTTTTTACAATTAATTTTCCTTTTAGTTATGATTAGTTTACGCTTCATTTTCTTAATTAGTTTCGAGGTCCGCGGCGTCCTAGGAGTAAGGTCTCTGCTTCGGGACCGGAAGGATCGAAACCCAAATCCGTAGAAGACCCGCAGTGTATGTGGGCCTGTTGCACGTTAAATAATACGTAGGGCCCGAACGTCCTCCCGCTGGTGTGGTGCGGAAGTATCGAGATGGGGGTACCAGCTCAGGTGTCGCCCTCGTCGTGTGACCAGGGTTCAAAATTACGAGCTCCGTCCAAGCATAGCCCTCGTGCTGCTTCAAAAGGGCATGTTAACTAATACATAGAAAAATTAAGTTCTTTGGTAATACCTTACCTTAGTTTATCTGAAGAAACATTGGAAGAATTTCAAAAAAGTAATCTTCACACAAACTCTTCAGTAAAATTATTGAAGATTTTGAAAAGAATAATACTTTCTCAAAATCTAACTATTTTAGACATTTCGATAGTGCATTAAAATGGCTCTCTAAAGTTTCTATTTGCAAAAATTTATATTTAACAAAATGTATGCATAATGTTCACATCTGAAACCTTGCAGATAGAAGCATTTTACTTACGATAGAGAGTGCTGTCGCCCGTACATTATTTCAGATGAAACCAGACTAAAAACTAAAATGAAACCTGAAACTACAAGCACAATAGAAAAAAAAGGAGAAAAAGATTATTAAATGCGGGCGAAATGGCATGATTAAATTATAATTGAAAAAAGTTCGCTAAAATCGCAATCCAAAAAACTCGTGGGAAAATCCACGTAAAAACAAATTGACGATGTTCTTGGACACATACAGAAATAGAATCAAAGTCATTAAACGTTGATAGAAACACGCATTTATGTCCTCGGGACTGTTCAGTATCGTATGGTATTGGGTAGGGATAAGAAAAACCTACCGGTTTTAACTGAAAACCGGATTTTTTTTGTTCCAGTTAACCGGTTTTTCGGTTATTTTTTTGTCCCTGTTATAACCGGTTACTTGTTTAAAATCCAATAACTGGGTAAAAAAAACCCGGATAGGATGAAAAGTTCGATTAGACTAAAACTTACCAAGTTATGAAGCTTTGAATTTCATCATCTTAGGCCAATCAACGACACTTCCTCGAGGCGTCTGTTGGTTGGCGGATTACTGAAAGAGTCTTTATGAACGGATAAATATTGGCCAATGGATTTATTTCCTGTAAAAACAATATTAATAAAAACATTCGTCGAAACGGCGTTTGTTTTTTATAAAACCGGTTATTTTGAGCGGTTATAACCGCCATATTAAACCGGAGGTGAAAAAAAAACCTGGATAAATATTTTCGCAATAACCGCCATCCCTAGTATTGGGCCCATCGACCTGAATGGACCCATTTGGTTAACATAGACAGAAACGCTCTGTGATCCCTTCTGTTTTGGAAAGGGCTGTCGTTTTCATTCATCTCAGAAGGCATAGAATACTTGAAATGTTTATCGATTCTACGCAATTTTTCTGTAAAATTATAAAGCTAATTAATGATTAAATTTTAGTTTTAAGACCAAAACTGCGATAATTTGATGAACGGGTATTGTTGGGCTTTTAAGTTAAACGGTTAAAGGGGGGGAAATTAAGCGTGTCCATATTCATCATCTTATCAGTTCGTTTACCTTGTTTATAAAAGCGCATGAGATAAAGCAATTTAATTAATTGATAGTTAAATAATTCTAAAATCAAATGCATGAAAAATGATATCATTCTCTTTTAACAAATAGTGTCTAGTACGAATTTCAATATCTGTAATGGAGTTCAGAATCGAAGTATTTAAACATTGATGGAAACATGCCAAACTTGTCTCTGGCCATTACAGCGTTCCGGATTCCGCTAGGTTGACCTCGCCATGATGATTAGGTCCAGACAGTTTAACTTCTAAAATTCCTCCTCTTCCCAGAAATTTTTCAGGTTAAAAGACAAACTAAATTTTAAAACTCCATGATACTCGTATTATTGATTAAGCGAAGAAATGTAATTCAATACCAAAGATCAGAAAGGGATTTATTGTGTCTAAAAATTATAATTATGCGCTTAGTATCATTTAAGTCTACTAAGTTAAGGTGTTATTGAGATACAGTGGAGCTTGGTTAATTCGAATTTATCGACAATTTTAACGGTTCCTACAATTTACTATTAACATAATGCTAAAATATCGTTTAAAATTCGAACTTATTTTAGTTTAATCGAAATCAAAACAAATATTTTTTAAATATATTTTTTATTTCTAAATTGTTTTCGCAAATTACGAATTATTGTTAATCAAATACGTCATACCTTTTGTTCTCAGCGATTGTAAGTAAGAGTTTTTTAAGCTCCGTTGCATCCTCGAAGAAACCCTTTGGGATTCTTCGAGGATGTAACGGGGTTTTACGAGTACGTGGATGAGAAGCCACTGGATAAGTGAAGCTGGGCATTCACTAGAAGGCCAGGCTATGCCATTTGTCCCAAGAACTGGTTTGTATTCCACTCATTCCAGTCTAAAATTTTAGGTAAGTTATTCACGGATTTCCAAAGTTTGTTTTGAGACACATCGTTGGAGAGAAGATTCAAAATCGCAGACTTACTCCCACCCACACTCCTCCTCCCCAAACGGGGAATTTCCGAGTTTACTAGCCTCGTCGCGGGGTCCCAATCTAGGCAGAAGCTTTGTTTTCTCGCTACCCTCGCAACGGGGTCTCAAAAGGCCATCCGGCCATTCCAGTCAGACTTCAAACTATTCGGAATTCTAAACATTTCATTGGGTTTCAACATCGACGAAAAGTTTTCCCTTTCCGTGTTCCAAAAATCTTGGAATGAAGCAGCGCTGAATGCCCAGCTTAAGCAGGTTCTCTTGAGTTACCTGCACTCACATGTCGGGATGTACCTCTTTTGGAAGTGGTTGAGCCGTGGCCGGTGATGGCTGTTAGGACTCCGACAGTTCTTATGGCGACCGTCCTTCACTCGACCCCGGATGCCTAGGAAGGGAAGGGGTAGCTCGACTTGTGCTTACTTCCTCGAATATTTTATAATGTATTCGATCAAAAGTGCAATACAAATTTTCTCACTTTTTTAAGAAAAAACTTCGAACACGTTAAATTTGAGTTTAACTGTTTATTTTGAAGTTTTCTTGTACAATTGTTTTATTCAAAGCGCTGTATACTAATTATTTGTTAAAATTACTTGGTTGGTTATTTTAACTATTATTTTAAAATTAATTAACATTTTTATTTTAATTATTATAGCTTTATTTATGGAAAATATTATACACTAATTTTTCATTATTTTAAAACTGTTAAATACTGAAAATAAATCTCGGTTGCCATTTATAAAAACAGCCGTTTTTTTTCTTGCTGCACACATTTTTAGACCTAGCTTTACTTTATTCGAGCAAAAAAAACCCGACCCTTAAGGGGTGTAATTATCATTAATTAATATTTAATTTCATTAATTAATAATTAATATCATGATTAATGATTAATTAATATAATGATTAATGATTAATTAATATTAATAATTAATCAATATTAATAATTAATTAATATTTAGTATAATATTTAATATTGTCATTTTTAAACCATTCAAAACGTAAAGTTAAATTTTTGGAATTTCAGGTACGTAGTTAAAGAAATATAAAAACCAAAACATAAAAGATTAAACTTAAAAAAAAAAAAATAGGATTCGAAAAGTATTTTAATTTAAATTTGGGAAATTTCATGAAACTCATAAACGGTCTCCATAGTAGAAAATAATTCCTCTTGAAGATCTTGTATGCTGAATCGTTTTAAAAATTTGCAAATTTGAACTGAATATCGTACGATTTAGGAAAAATGTTTGCATTACGCATCTTCAAAGTCAATCATTTAAGATCAAAATAGATAATTTCTAAATTTCGTTTATTAAAAATATAAAAAACGTGATATAAATAATCATTCTTATGATTTAGGAACATCATTTCACAGTTAATTTTCTTTTAATACACTGGAACTTGACAAACTCGAAGCTGACCAGACCACAATAAAAATTCGATTTATGCGAAAATTCGAATAAAGAAAAAGTAGGTCTTAAAAATGGGTACAGCACAGTGATGTAAAATACCCAGGTATTTATTTTTAAGGGTAAATACCCAGGGTATTTACCCGGGTAAATACCCAAAATGGGTATTTACCTGGGTATTTATTTTTCAATTAACTCTATTCAGATAAAATACAGGCACTGCTGTGAAATATGATTTTTCTATATAATATAAATATGTATATAATACACATTGAGCATTAGGTAAGATAAAAAAAAAGAAATCTAGTTTTATGAACCTTTTAAATTATATAAAGGCTAAAAAATGAATCAGAAAAAACAAAAACGCAATACTATATCATAGATGTTTGCGTGGCTTAAATGTCAATCCTTTTTTAATACAATGAGTAAGGGAATAATAATGTATTTGTTGCTTTTTAAAAATGAGAATTATTTTAACTAAATGAAGAAAAGAAAATAATGAGTTTGGTTTCAAATGAGAAACAGCTGATAATAGAAACTAAAATGAAAGATACAATTGTTTATCATTCTTTTTGGATTAATTAGTCAAAGTACCAGACATTGCTGATGAAAAGTTAGCAGATGTTTCAGTTCTAGCAGTTTTTAAAAGAGAATTATTCTGAAAGTAATATTCACTCATATTACATTCAACAAAGTTAAGTGATCTTTGTAACAACATTTCAGCAACAAGAAATTTGAATTCTTTTGTTGCTGAAACTGTTGTATTATTTGACGATATATTATATACACACACTCACACAAAGTTTCCTGGTTAGATGCAATTCATCTGGATCATAAACAACAATACTTAAATGTTCTTGAAACTCTAAATTTGATGTAGTTGTCATAGTTGGAATTTGATTAAAAGAAAATTCATCATCTATTTTATCTCTTTCAAAACCTTTTTTAATCCAATAGGATTTTTGAAATATTTTTTATGTGTTTCTCCATTTTGCTTACATTGGCATGTTTATACTCAATATTACAGTACTTACATCGGATACTTTTATCCTTTCTTAACATTAAAAGCTCCAAGCAGGTAACTTTTCCCTTTTTTCTACTTTTAACATAAAATATATAGTAATATTAATACATGTAAAGTAAACAACTATGTATTCACTAAATCAAAACAAGAATGTTTGACTTCCAGCACGGCAATGTGAGTAAATTATGGATCACAAGATTCATTGGCGCTGTCTATCTCTACTAAGACTAAAGGAGAATGGGTTTATGTTGGTGTTCTACAGGACAAGACCGCTAGGCCTAGAGCAACGAAATTTGTGCAAACATACTTTGAAGCGTGGGAATGTGCACCTCGTAGTCGTTTTTTTAAAATTTTAATTCATTAAAATTTAAGAGACATTTTGGCATTTTTCCTTAATAACTTCCGAAAATATTACTCCATAAAAATGATTTTTACGCCATCTGAAAATTTAAAAAATTATCCTTTTAATGACATCAATTAAATTGTCATTCGATTTTTTTCTCTAATTTTAAATTTTAAAAAATATTTTAAAGCAGAATTTTAAAACAATACTTTTCATTGTTACAATGAAATTCAAATTATTTTCATTGTTAAACGAAATATTTAATTGAGTGTTTCTCTTCCATTGTTGAAAGCTAAGATAATATCCTATTGGATTTTACTTGCCTTTTTTATTTGATCAATTTATTTATGCAATCTGTAAGAGAAGCTCTCAAGATAGTACGTATATTAGGAAATAATCCAGTTAACTGAACAAGTATGGTTTCTATGTTCTAATTCATTTTATCGGCATGTTTTAAGCCAGCTAACATGTCGCGCTATTTCGATATTGAAATCAAGTTTGTTAAATTATAGTTCGTGTCGATTACGTACAATTAGATGTTACTTGACTCCATAAGGGACATTCAAATAGACAAGGAACAGAACAAGTGCAAGTCTATGTAAAAAACGCGGGTTAAATCTCTATCGCAATTTGAAGTTTCAAATTACTTTGTTAAGGGAACCATGAATATCAAATTATGCATAAGAGAGTCTGTTGAAATTATATTTCCGGCGAAAAGATGATTGCCGAAGGCGACTAGTATAACATAAACGGTGCTAAAAATTATTACTCTATTGTAAGTGTCATAGCTTCAAACCGGAAAAACTAAATTATCCCCGATCCCGTTTAAGTTTTAGAATACTTTATTCTGAATTCTGTTAGCAATTCGGTTCTTTTTTATAATTTAGTCAAAACTTGAAAAAAATTATAAACTATGTATTATGTATATAAATTTTATATGTTTGATTTTGAATCGCCATTCGCAAATACTTTTTTTTTTTGCAAAATACCCATTTTTTGAAATTTCATCTGTTTAATTTTGAATCACCATTCGCAGATACCTTTTTTGAAAAATATCCAGTTTTGGGATAGTTATAATTTTTATGTTTCATTTTGAATCACCATTCGAAAATGCATTTTTTTTTTTTTGCAAAATATATTTGGCAGTATTTATAAATTTTATATGTTTTATTTTGAAATATCATTCACAAATACATTTTTTTTTTCAAAATATTCAGTGTATGGGTATTTATAAATTTTAAGTTTAATTTTGAATCGTCATTCACAAATACTTTTTTTTTCTTGTAAAATATCAAGTTTTTGGGTATTTATAGAAGTTTGTATGTTTTATTGTGAATCAGCATTCGAAAAGTTTTTTATCCCCAAAATACCCAGTTTTTGGGTATTTACCCAGGCCTTGGGTAAATACCCGGGTATGTACCCAAAAAATATTTACCTACCCACTGGGTATTTACCCACCCCACATCACTGGTACAGCAAGAGAAAGTGACAAGTTTTAAACTAAAAATGGCATTACCGATTTATTCTTAACATTTAACAGTTTTAATAAATTATACATACTTAATAAATAAAGATTACGTAATTTTAACAAATAATCATAATTAGAATTTTTTTTAATATTGTTGAAAATAATAATTTCAATAAATAAGAAATAATTTTGATAAACAAACAGTATACAGCTTTTTAAATATAACAATTGTACAATTAATCTTAAAAATAAACAGTTCAATTCACATCTGATATGTTCAAAGTATTTTTTATAAAGTGAGAAATTTAATTTTTTATTGCTTTTTTATTGAATGCTTTGTACAGTAGTCAAGTAGTGAATTAAGGGCCTTAAAAATTATTCACTTACAATTACTAACGGGGGCCTCAGTTGCCTAATCGTAAGGTCTCGGGGCCGGAGGGCTCCTAATCCGAAACCCGATTCCACTAAAGATCCGCCGTGCCTGTGGGCCTGTTGCACGTTAAATTAGACACAGTGAGCCAAACGTCCTCCCGCTGGCGCGGTGCGAAAGCTTGGAGAAGTGGGTGCCAGCCCAGATGTCGTCCTCGTCATCTGATCGCGGTTCAAAATGACGAGGTCCATCCCAAAAGCAGCCCTCGCGTTGCTTCAAAACGGGACGTTAATATAACTTAACTAAATGACGATTATTAACGACACAAGGTACGGACGTATTGAGCAAAAATAATTCAGAAATAAAAATAATTTTGTTTAATTTTTAGTTTTGTCTTCGAACTAGCCAAAATAAATTCGAATTATAGACGATATTTTAACGTTATTTTATAGGAAATTCAAGGGATCAGAGCAAAATAATTTGAATTACCGACGAATTCGAATTAAAAACGTCCGAATTAGCCAAGTTCCTTTGTATCGCATTTAAGTAAAAACTAATATTTTTTTGCACAAAAGTTTATACTATGCGTTTCGTCAGATATCTTTTACTTTGAAACGGGAAAATTTTAGGGCGGGAAAAAAATCTCTAAAGTTTTGAGTATATGAATAATATTTAAATAGTGCTTTTTTGCATTCTCTTGAGAAAAAACTCCTTGTGCACAACAAGTATAGCACAAGACTGACAGAAGTAAGTAAAATATTCAATAAAAGGCTAAGGAAGTTTCAAAGGAAATGATACAAATGCAAATTCTAAAAAAATAGGGGAAAAAAGTACGAAACAAGTGTACAACATTTGGTCACATCTATACCAACACATGAATGGAATTAAGCAATGAAGTGAATTAACAAGGGGAATAGATACAGAAACATATTAAATTTTTTAAAAATTGTATAAATGTAAAAAAAACTGGTCACATCTACACAAAAAAATGGATAATAACGAGAAGCGAGGTGAGGAGAAATGAAAAAATGCAATCAAAAACATATAAAAGCACACAAATTACGTACAAGTAACAAAGCAAAAGGGTCTGATCCAAAAATATCTATATAAAAATTTAATTCTAAATATTGAAAAGGAAAAAAAATAAGAAAAGAAATAAGAAAAGAAATGTAAATGCCAGCAAACATACACAAAATTTTAACTCTATATAATGTGTGGGAAAAATGCTGTCGATAAATTCACAACATGATGCTAAACATGTTTTGTTCTGGACATAAGTAGAGAAAGACGGAGGCCATGCTAAATTGTTCTAAAAATTCTAATAATTTATCACTCTTCTCTTCATGTTATAAACGCCTCTTATGTGATACAAATGCTAGAGAAAATCGCTATTGACTTTATCGAATGAATTCTGGATCAATATATCCTTTTTTAATCTCAAATTCTTTTTTTATCCAACTAAATCAGTAATGAGAGAGAAATGGAGATAAAGATAGCTATCATATCATCATTACCTTTTAGGGTTTAGACGACATGATTTTATAATTTTCGTAAAACATTTCGTAAATTTTGCGATATAGTTCCCTCCCCCCCCCAAAAAAAAGAATATCAAAGTAATTACGACAATCCAGTTTATACCAATAGTATAGGACACGGAAATTTAAAGGAACAGTGCTATCTTATGAGAATAGCAGAATGCAACTTTTAAATTATTTATCATTGTTTAAGTTTGTAATTAAAAAATTTAAATTCTTCTTCTCATGACCGACTAGAAAAACACGTTAGAGATTTTTAAGCATAGCAACGGTTGCTAAGCAACGCTTAATTTAGAAGTCAAGAAGGAACGATGGATTTTTTAAACACAGCAAAGGTCGCTAGGCAACGATATATTTAATAAAACTCCATAAATCTCAATTCGTATAAGCATTTTAATTTTTATCGAGTAATTGTACACTTATATCATTTTTAAAGAGTGAAATGGTATGTTTGAGTCTTTTATTGCAATAAAAAGTGCAATCTACACATAATATTTTAATGAAAAGCAATATATTTTCCTATAGTACACACATCTAGTGCAGGAAAATATATTACAGTAATTTTTACTTTTACGTTCTTACCCGACATAAAAGTACTGCATCATTCAACAGTGAAAAGCGATTGATGTACAAGATTAAAATTTCAGAAAAAAAAAACATTTGTGAAGTGTTCGTCCCAAAAAAACATATCACCCTGTTCTGATTGATACTCCAATTTCTAACAAATTTAAACTTATTTTTTCAGAAAACTGATTTTCTCTTCTCGTAATGCACTAAAAATTTTCCGGGCTTCTAAGATTTTAAACATGATTCGATATGGATTTGAGTCAACATTAACCCTCTAACCATGTAATTTTTTTAATTACTATTTAGATGCAACGTTTGCAAATGTGTTCAAATACCGTTGAGCCAAGCGAGTTGTTATTTATATGCAAAACTTTATTAGTATAATATAATCCAACGCTATAAAAGTACTAAGTGAACGCATTAGCCTGTGAAAATCGCAGGATGCAGCAGAAAATAGACTTGCTTCCAACTCGCGGAAATCACAGGATACGCAGTCAAAGGGCTAATGCATTGTCGAAGTGTGCTTGGAGCTATAACCTCAACTGTATGCTTGAATTTGAAAATTTAATGAACATTTTTGTGAAATAAAAATGAATGTTTCTGCGTAATTTCGTTTAATTCGGTAAATTCAGAAATAAAACCATGATTTTTAGCTTGTTCTCTATATATCCCAGCATTGTACTGAGTTTGGGATATTTAATTTAATTCTTCACAGGAAGCTGGCGCTAACACTGATAAATTCAAAATATTTGCATAGGATTTTCCACTTTTTAAAACTGATATTTTTTATCGGTAAATTTTTGAGTATTAAATAGGCTTCTGAAAATAGAATATAATTTTAATTTTTCCAAGAAGTAAAAACGTGTCTTATTTAGGGTTATTGAAAAATATTTGTTATCGTATTACCTAATAATGATACATCAATAGAAAATGATGATACCAGTTTAAAAACAGTCAAAATCATTCAAGTTATGTCTTTATTAGACAAACTGAAAAATAATCTTGGAGGTAGAGAATGAAAAACCGTTTTTTATTTTCTTTCCCATCGTTTTTCAAATATTTCCAAAACTCCTCGGAGATTTTTTTTTGTGAAGCATAAGGTCTAATATGGTAAAAAAATGTGCGATTCAAAGCTACTTTTTTAAACAGAACTTAATATGAAAAATTCTTTCAAATAATATGTTTTAATATGAAAATTCTTCGCTGGGAAAAAACACTAATGTGTTTTTTAAAACTTTTATGTGCGTTTTCATAGCTATTTCTTTCAGCACAAGAAAATCGCTATACTTGCATATATTCTGCATTGGTCTCTTTTTTACTTTATGGCAAGGTAAAATTATTATATAGATATAATAAAAAATTCAAAATTATGAAAAAGAAGGAAAATTATTCAATAAAAGAAATACAAAGTACTCACCTCCCCCATACAATATAAAAAAGAAAGAAAAACATAAGCAAAATGTTTGCGGTAATGCAGAAAATTATTTGCGCAGTGAATGCATTAAGTAAAACTTGAATGAGAGATTAAGACTACATGAAGGATGGATAAATTAACGATTAAAACCCACAGATACTTCATCAGCCCGAAAGCTCGATTGTAAATCGCCTAAAAATGGCGTTTCCTTTACAAAATCTTTGCCATCAGCTAATAAACTTGGCTTTCCCGTAACACAACATAAGAAACCGGAAAAAGACAAAGGCTGAACTTATTTCATACGAAACAAACTAAAGTGAATAAATCAGGAAAGTGAACAACTTGAAAAGTCAAAATACAATATAGAAACAATAATAACATAAGAATTCCAGTGAAATTTCTACATATATACATATACTAGTAAATTCAGAATATAGATACATTTCATTAAATATCTATATTCTTAGTATGCATAATTAAACATGCCTATTAATTAACCCTGCACCGGGCAAAGGTTCATATTGGCATCACTACCCTTTCCTTAAACTTTTTTCCAATTCATTTTGAATAATTTAATAATGGTGAATGAAACTTTTTATTTACTGCAATTTTGATTTGACGTAGAAAGGATTGTTTGCACAGAAATTTTAATTAAGCAATTAATGTCCTTAATTTTTTAATCTTAATTAAACGCCAAGTTTAAAATTAAACTTTTATATTATTAACGCTATATTCCTAACCATCATATATATAGATTTACGCAACTGTTCTGAAAAATTAAAAACCGTACAGTGCAAGGAGGTTAACATCACTTAACGTACACATCATTTATACTCATGTATGAGTCTTTTCATATTTCGCATCAAATAATAAGGATGTCGTTGAGACATGTTTTATAGAGCTATTTCATGGCTTCTGATTTCTTTTAAAATAAATTTCAAGCGTCTGTTTTCTTACACTCATCGTCTTCCTTATACAGTTGATTTTGAATTACATACGTCATCAAGGACCTGTTTTTCCAATCTAAATTTTTTTAAATTTTTCTCTTGACCGTTAGTTTCTAACACTTCCCTCATGCGTTTTATAAATCCTTCCTTACAGAATTTGTTATTTATTATCTCAAAATCTGAATATACATGATAAATAGTGGTTATATATGGGCAGTTGAACGAATAGTCTGTCAAACATGGACGTTTCGTCAGTATTATCAGCCACCATCGCATTTTTCTAAGACATTCTTAATTTTTAAACGTTACAAAAGAA
>BGPR01000325.1:471756-497562 GCA_013235015.1 Araneus ventricosus
TTATCAGCTTAGAATTTGTCAAGTTCTATTGTTAGCACCTGGCACATCCGAACGTTTATAATTTGAATTTATCGGTCATTCGAATTTTTTCTGATCCCTTGAATTTCATATTAACATAATGTTGAAATATCATCGATAATTCGAATTTATTTTGGTTAACTGGAAATTCAAATTAAAAATTGTAAAAAAAATTATTTCTGAATTGTTTTCGTTAGTTAAATATGCCCGTTTCTTTTTTCCTCCTTGTCTGTTTTACTCTGCATAGATATATTTTCAATCAGTTTGAATAAAAGAGTATAAAAAAATACAAGTTCTTTTTTTGTAAGTTTTGTTAAATTGAAAGAGAAACCCCACTGAAACCTTTATAATTATAATTCAAAATATTTCCTACGATTGGCGAATTCTGTTTAATAAATTTTACTGCAATGTGTTTTAACCCGTATTAGAGATTGAATCGTACTCTAAAAAGGAAAGTATTAAACGCTGGCATAAAAATACTTTGCTTAAGATTCTAATAATGTTCCCATTAATGAATCTCAGTTTTATGGAATAGAAAGCAATCGAATGGGAAAAAAATGGAAATTGAAAATTTTCCACTTTCCTAATGTGTATTAGATGAAAATAGACTCTCTGTTTCTTCGTAAATTATCCCTTACAGAATTGAAAAGGAGACAAAATGGGTGTGTTGAGAGTTTAATATCTTTAAGCTTCAAATGCTTAAGGACAGGAAATGATGACAATTCTCTTTAACTCAATATTTTCTTTGAAATATTATTCCCATGAGAAAAATCTTAAAACTTAAATATATACTGAAGGAACATTTAGAATTTAAAGTGAATATTTGCATTCAGCTTATTGAAAGAAACATTTAAGAAAGGTCAAAGGGACATTTTTTAAAAATCACAACAGTTATTATAATTAAAGGTATTTTGAAATCGATTTAAACCTAAATAAATTTTTACCTTCTCGGATTTAGTGTTAATTAAGTTAGGTTAATGCCCCTTTTTGAAGCTACGCATGGGTAATTTTGAGACTTACGTCAAAATTTTGTAGCTTGATCAGATAACGAAGACGATACCTGACCTGGCACATAACTCTCTAAATTTCCACACCAGCGAGAAGATATTTGACCCCAATGGATTTACAGGTGACTCTTAGAAAGGGGCGGAAAAATCAGACCACGCAGTCAAATAATTTTATAACTAAGAGAAGCGACACTAGCTCAATCACTGTATGCATAAAATATATCATAATTAACTTGTATTTTTTGCCTTTTGTCGGTTAATTGCAAATTTTTTAAAGAAAGTGTTGGTGAACGTACGATTTCACAAACTATCTGCAGAGATCAAGGGTGTCAAACGACAAATTAAGTTACTAATAAAATGTTTATTTTCCCTGGAATTTATTCTTTTTATTTTGAGGTTTATGGGCCCTAAGTATCTTGTGAAGAAAAAGCGGCATGTTGCAAGCTCGCCCCGGGCGACAAAAGTTGCAGATATGCCACTGTACACAGGCGTGTCTACAAGGTTGGTCTTTGAAGGAATCGGTCTTGAACCCGCAACCCTTCAATCCCAAAGACGAGATTCTGCCACTGCGGTCCTGTACCTTCCTTGACATTATTTTCGTATGGATGAGCATCTTATACTATGAATCTCCAGTCCAAATGGCGGGTGCACAAATTTTAAGGTCTTGGAAACACTGAAAGTGAATTCTTCTGTCATTCCTAATTAAAAAATTGTGTTAATTGCAATAATTAATCATGTCAATTTGAGACATTTCATGAAAGTTTTCCAAATGACGTTATTTTGCTTACCAATAACGATTGCTTCATTTACTCATTTTAATTGAGTGTTCAGCTTTATTTTTGGTTACCATTAATGAATGCTTTATCTGCTTATTTTTAGCTTGTGTTTACCTAAATTTCTTTTTGTTTATCATTAATGAATTATTTATTTGGTCATTTTTATCCACTTTTATTTAATTCATTTTGTATCATGTTTGTAAAAGTGAAATTTTGCTGTCGATTTTCACTCGCTTCCTGATATAGTAGGCTACCAAATTTTGCACACTTGTTGATACACTATTACACTATAAGCACTTGACAATACACAATTTTAATGTATTTTCTGAACTTAATTACCATTTAATTTAATTAAATTTTGATTCTGTACGAGTGGCGCCACCTAGTGGTGAATTTGAGAAAAAATTGATGTCAAGATTCCATAATATTAAAATAATGAATTATAAATTAAAGATTAAAAAGTAGGAAATAATTAAAATAAAAAAAATTCTACTTTTTAGTACCTTATTGAAAATGTGTTTATAAATATTGTTTTTATAAGATTTATTATTTGCTGGTGCGCAGGTAAATTTCTTTTTTTTATCATTTATAAATGCTTCATTTGCTTGTTTTATTTTCTGGATTTTTTTCTTTCAGACAGGAAGAAATAAAAAGAACTGTAAATAACCCTGCTATAGAGTATGAACGTTGTTTTTTGCGATCTTATGGTCTTGCCGTATCAATCAATCAATCGCTGATAATAAAAAATCACCCCCCACTTAGCGGATCTCTAATCGCTTATTTGATGAGAAGGATACAATATTTATAGAAAGCATGTGAAAATATTTCGATAACAAGAAAATTTAGAGAACTTTTGTCACATCTTTATCCACAGGAAAGAATTCACTGGATAAAAAGAAATACAATTTAATGCTAAATACTGATAAAGACTTATGGAGAACCAAATCAAGTAATATCAAATATTTGGTAGATTTATTACATTTTGTATAGAAAAGAATTCAATATCGCCTTAAGACGGGGATTTTAAACAAGAGATAGGAAAGCCACCCCATTTTTCACCTCTTCCCTGGGATTACCTATTTTTGTCTTCTTTCATTGCTGATGAATAAATAAATCCATCGCACATGGATAAATTTGGTCACCAGTGGCCTAATGGATTAAACCGTGGCATGGTTGACGAACATGAATCGGAAGAAGAAGGTTCTTTGCCGTGTTTTTAACCAACGTTATTCACAAACTGGCAAACTGACGTATTTTTTAGCAATGAATCACTTGCCGCGGTCGGGCTGACTATTGAAAGTTTTCATGGTTTTCCTCTAAGCGAAACGCAAATGTGGACCAGTTTCCTCTGAAACTTCTCCAGAATGCAACCTGCTTCCATAAATTGAAAGTAAAGCAAGCTACTACCACATGTGTTCCAAAGTCGCTTTGACCAACCGAAGATGTCACACTTCCATTATATCATGAGTCTTTGATTCATGTGCTTAGCTAGATACGTAAGACCAAGTGAAATTAGAACCAGCACCACACATGAAATAACGATAACAGTTGTAGCATCTCGTTTGCAGAGATAAAAAAGCATCTGGCACATCATCTGTATTACCCGCACTAACACTTTCAATAAAATCTATATTTGCAGACTTGGTTATAACCTTGTAACAATTTTTTGCAAATCACTAAAGGATTCTGAAACTTAATTGGGATGAGCATTGATTATTATTATTTAGTTTCTGGAAACTGATTGGAAAATGCAAGCTGCATTCTCAAGTCCTATATCTTAATAATTCATAATATATCATAATTTGATTGTTCAGACATTCAAACGTAACATTTCCCCTTGTAATTAAAATGTCTCGCATTTAATTTGCTTGTTTTTCCTCCACCATCTATTATTATTGCCTTCCCTTAAAAAGTCACCAACGGATATATCTCTGCACCAGCTATTGAACCTTTCCATTGAGAGGAAAACACACTTCATGTTGGTAATTTTGTTTCAAATCTAGCGGGATCAAAATTATTTTTGTCGCATGGAAAAAAAGAATAAAAAATAAATATCTTATATCTATACTAGTTTCTCTCTTAAAAATTCTAGTAATTTTCACATGCTTGTAAAACTCGACTAGCATATTGATGCGAAAGCTTCCTTTTTTTATCCACCGATCTGCGTGACACGCATGTAATTATCCTTTTTCTTAAAAATTCTGTCCTTTCTTATCCAATCGCAATGCTTTCCTTCGAACTGAAACATTCATTTTATTGATCCTTTACGGGCATTGTTCTTGCTCTGCTCGGTTTGGATGCAGAAGAGCGCTGATAACAAATCGGAGACAAAAGGTTTCCTATCGTCTAGCTTAGATGGAAAAGTTCAAGTACTTCCTTGTCTGTGTGTGTTCGGATTCCATCAGATGCACTTCTGTAGTAGAGATCAATGACGCACGATAAAGTGACGTGTTCTTCTTTTCTCTGCACAGAACTGTGAGCGAATTCAGCTTTTTTTTTAAACGCGACGATATATGCTCACAAAACAATTACTTATATTGTAGATATTTCGTGTCTCGTCTTTGTTATCATTTGGTGCATGGAAATATTCTTATTGAATGTATAGAAATAGAAATCAATACAAACAAAATATTTAAGGCAATGTGTTTGTTATGGTGACAAAAAATCGAAATACGCCGCTGTAATATGGTGACTTGGTTTCGTTTAATTTAGATACATTAACGTCCTGCTTCCAGTCCACTGTTGGTCTAGGGAATTTTGATGCACTTCTGTAGTAGAGATCATTAACGCGCTATGAAGTGACTTGTTCTTCTTTTCTCTGCACAGGACTGTGAGCGAATTCAGTATTTTTACTTTCTAGTATATTATAGTCTCAAAGAGAAAATATTGTAATCGTCAAAAAATTTGAATTCAAGATTTTGATGAATCTCCATGTTTTAGACCTCCTGAGTCCGAAAAATACAATTTTGGAATTATGTCTGACTGTGTGTCCGTGTGTCTGTCTGTGAACACGATAACTCAAAAACCGTTATAGGTAGAGAAATGAAATTTGGTATGCGATTTTTACACATAATTTGTAGGTTTCTATCAAATTTTGGTCAAAATCCATTTATGAGAAGTCTGTCTGTCTGCGTTCATGTGAACTCCATAACTCAAAAACTTAAATAGTTTGAGGGATAAAATTCGGTACACGTCGAAGGGTTGACTGTCTGTCGGTCTGTATAATCGCATACTTCTGAACACAACAACTGTTTAACACAATGACTTAGATAAATGAAATTTGGTATGTTACCTTCTAACCTTAATTGTTGATTTGTGTCCAATTTTTGTGTCGATTGGTTGAAAAAAAGGCGTTCAAATTGAAAATTTGGTTTTGTTTATCTTACCCAGCCCTACTGCGTAATCTCACTGTCTTCTTGATTTTACTTCCGTCTTTTTCGCCTTGATGCGTGAAAGTCGTGGTATGCCGTTTCGCTTATTTTTTTCTCCTCCTACGTTAGGGACGCTTGTACGTTTTACTGCCTTTTTGTTTATTTTTTCTCGACATGTGTTAGGGAGTATACGAGAAAATTTAGAGGAGACCACTCCCGCTGGTTTTAAACACGACGATATATGCTTACAAAACAATAACTTACATTGTAGGTATTTTGTATCAACACGTCGTCTCGTCTTTGCTATCATACGTATTGCTTATTTAATCTAATCCCTCGAAATGCAACCGCTTTCATTTTATTAATTAATATTTTTTGTTCCGTCTAAATATTGAAACAAATAAAAGTGGCGTGGAAATGCTACGAAATACTCCAAACTATACTGAAACAAATAAAAATAGCATTGATATGTTACCAAAAATTTTTTTGGTAACATTTCCCATAAACGGAAAATTTCCCATAAACGGAACAAACATTGCATTTGTATTTCTGTACTGGAAATAATTAACAAGAAATACTCGTAAAAGCAATTCTCATAGCACATCTTACGTATTTCTTATTAAATCGACATCTCTCGAAATGCAACCGATTCATTTTATTATTTGTTATTTTTTATTCGCTGAATATTGAAGCAGATAAAAGTGGAAAAAAAGTTTTGGTAGCATTTTCCATAAATGGAAAATCAAATTTTGGATTAATATGTCTCGAGCGGAAATATTTAACTGAGAAATGCTCCTAAAAGCAATTCTCTTTGTACATTTACGTATTGCTTATTGAATCGATATCTCTCGAAATGATCGCTCTCTCTCTCTCGACCGCTTTCGTTTCATTAATTATTATTTTTAGTTCTGTCTGAATATTGAAACAGATAAAAAAATACTTTGGAAATGTTACCAAACTTTTTTTTGCCTACTCATAAGCTGAAAATCAAATTTCGGATCTACACTTCTTTTGCGAAAATATTTAGCATCGAAATACTCCTACCAGCGATTCTCTTATCACAGTTGATATAGTTTATTGAATCGACATCTTTTGGCATGCAATTACTTTTATTTTATTAATTGTTGTTTTTTGTTTCACAAACAGTTCCTTACAGATTTATTTGAGAGGAAGTTCATGAGTATAACATCGATACTCAATCGTGGTTGTTTAATTAACTCTAAAGCGTATATCACACGGACAGCTTATCGTGGTCTGTTTCCGTGGGCGCGAGGGTAATGCCACTCGCCAAAAAAGTTTGTAGCAAGTGACGCATTAAGACAACCGGCCAGACAGGATTTCGGTATCATGGAAGGCGAACTACGTCACCGTCAAAGTCAAACCCGATAGGTTTGAATTTTCGCTGCTGACGATTTTTCGTCACCATCGTGTGCATTTTCAAGCCGGTTGAATACAGTCCACGATTTTCGTCATCTTTTCTGACCGGTCACGTGCTACAAACTTTTTTGGCGAGTGGCATTACCCTCGTGTCCACGGAAACAGACCACGATAAGCTGTTCATAAAACTCCTACAGAAGCTACATTTCATAATTATATAAATACTGAATATCACTGGACATTCCTCCCTGTCGTAGCATTCCGGTCAGACATGAATGACCAGACCCTGCGACTACAGACACAGGTACTGTGGCCAAGACTAAAATAGCCCCCTTAAAGGCAGCTGATGCGACGATTCCCTCCTTTCACAGGGGTAAGACCTGTCATCGGAAATGGACCCTAAGCGCCACACCATCATTATTGTAATCATGTTCAGGAGCGAGAACCCGCTTATTTATCCGGCGGTTTCTCATCCATGAACTCGTGGTGCCCCCAGGTGGGACAATACCACTGGATATGCATGCTATGGTTGGACTCATACAGTATTTAAAAGGCACTATTTTTATTATATGATACTGAAATCATGAAAAAGTGAATATCTACAAATAAAAAAAATAATAGTAAAAATAAAAACTAGCCGAAGTGTGTTCTCCTCGATTTTCTCATACGATAACGCAAATTGGCGGGTTTCAAACTTTAGGCGTCTTCCTTTTTCCCGACTGAAACCAAAACTTGATATAAATCTACAATTTTGGTGACAAGAGCACATACCACATTTCAGTTATATAAGTCGTTTTTATATAACCACACGTGGAGTTACCCCCGTCCAGCCGTGGCGCGCGGGCTGAATAGAAGAAGGCTCGCCACGATAGTATTAGGAAACTGAGGTCGGAGTCCTAACGGCCATCACCGGCCACTGCCCAACCCCTCCCGAAGAAGGTACGTCCTGTCATCGGAATGGAGGCAACTCAACCCCACACATACTTCCAGGAGAAGCGAGAACCCGCTCATTTATCCGGCGGCTTCTCATCAGTGGTACCCTAATCCTCCCGGTGGGAGTTCGTTTTTATATAACTCGCGGGTGATCGCTTTCAGATATACGTGAAAGCACTGTATCAGATTTTGAAAAATCTGATGCAGATCGACAATTCCGATAATAAAACCAAACACCAAGTTTCATGCTTCTAGCTCTTTGCGTTTTTGAGTTATCGTGTCGCATGAAACATCATTCTAAATAAGCAGGTCGTAGTCGCTTTAATTCTTTTTATTTCACATGAAGACGAAAATGCAGGTTGATTTCCAGGTAGAAAATAGAGGAATTGAAATAGTTGAAGGATAATTCATTTGATAGAAGCCGTGACCATTCTTCAGAAAAGTGCGCTCGAAGGCAGCACGTCTTTCAAAGTGGTTTACGCGGTTAACAAAAGAGGAAGTTGATTGGCGTCAAGCCTTTTTATACTTCAGAGTAACGGGAGAATCCCCGAAAGCTTTAGAGCGGTTGAAACCGGATCTCAGCGAGTTACAGTGACAGTTATTCGTATACTAGAGCTTAAGTAGAAATAATTTTGTGAAATAAAATTTAAGAAGTGTTTTTTAAAATTAGGAAATTGTTAAATTATTATATGCATACAAACAGACCTCCCGTTGAAAATTTGATAGAAATCTACAATTTCGGTATAAAGACCACATACTAAATTTCATCTGTTTAGTTCGTTTTGTTTTTGAGTTATTGTGTTCACAGATAGACAGACATAACTCCAAAAAATGTTTTTTCAAACTCAGGGAGGTTAAAACATGCAGATTCGTCAAAATCTCCAGGCTGATTTTTTGACGATTACAGTAATTTCCCTCTGTATCCTTTCATAGACAAGAATATAAAAATTGATTTGTCGAAGCTTGAGATACCGGAAGTTTTTACTCTCGTTTTGGTAGAGATGAATTTCGTAATTTAAAGTTCACGAAGGAACACAATTGTAGTTTCTTTATCTCTATTCTTATTAGAATGGGGAGACGACAGATTTTCCCATTTTCTTCGCAACTTCAGCTTCGAGCCTAAGTAAAAATTTCTGTCTCAACGAAAACTCGCGAATCAAACTTTCAAATGAAAACAAAATCCATGTTAAAGATAGAGGCTAGCATAAATTTTTGAGAGGGCTGATAAAGTTTTGCATACTACGCCAATCAAATAATCAGACTGCTTTTCTAAACTTTACATAAAAAGCTGACGGGTTCAAACTACATTCTATTTTAAGAGATTATTTATCATCTAGCGTTGAGACTATTTTTATCGGCGTCAACAAAGCAGACAGATATTAATGATGCATTTCACAGCATTCAAACAAAAGCCAGGACAAAATGATCCTCACACCGATTGCTGTACCTAACATTTCTTGCCAGACACCGGAATGTGTGAAATCTGTCTCTTCCTCAAATTTCCTTTTATTTTTTCCCGGCAATGAAAATATTTCTGACATCAAAGAATTCGAAAGTCTGTGATTTTGGTAATCACTTTTATACAGGGTGTTCTGTTATTGGACCGACAAACTCAGAGGGATGTTAGTAGACATCAAGAGGAACAAAAATTGCAATGAAACATGGTGTCGTAAATCACGTTGAGAGGTAAAAATCGTGAAAAATGCATGGCATTCCCTAGGAGGTGGATTGAACGCGCGGGGCCCATTGTTTGGCCTCCACGTTCGCCGGATCCAATCCTTGTGACTTTTTCCTATGGGATCACCTTAAATTACTCGTTTATGCGAGGAGGATCTCATAGTGAGGATTGCCGTAGCTGCGGCGGACATCAAAAGCATACCTGGTATCTTCGAGAGCGTCCAGGAATAGTTTTTACGTCGTTTTGTCCAGTCAACGAAGGAAAAATAGAAAGAGAAAATGGTGTAGTTTTGAAACTTGGCACAGTTGTTGGGGGTAGTGTCATAAACGACATACTAAAAGTCCCCGCTTGTAGGGGTGCGCGGGGCGTACAGGGGGGTTTAAAGGGGAGCTTTTTCAGTTTTTCTTAAATATCGAAAACTATAGGTTCTATAAAGAAACACTCACAAACAAAAAATAACTTCATAAAATTTCCTACAAAAAAGTCTTACATTGTTTTTTGTAGCATTAATAGTTTAGAAGATACAGGGGGATTTAAAAGATAACATTTCTAAAATTCCTTATTGTAATGGTAAAATCGATTAAATGTGCTGTATCAACTCATAATCAAATCATCATCCTCATAATAACCTTATGCCTATATAATAATTGTACAAGGGTAATATTGCATGTGTCGGAGCGGGGGGGGGGAATAATGTGAGGAGCCTTCCTCCCCTCACATCCGTTCACCTTCACAAGTTTCCTTCTACTCGTAGTCCAGTCAACGAATTGTAAATTTTAAAAAAAGGTGTAATTGTGAAATTCGGAATTCGACACAGTTGTTGGGGAGAGTGCCCTAAACGACATACTAAAAGTCCCCTCTGGTGGAGGGTGCTCAGGGGGTACAGAAGGGGTTGAAAGGGGGATTTCTAAGTTTTTCTTAAATATCTCGATAGCCATGGATCCTAGCGAAAACAACTTAGGTATAAATTTAAACTAAATTAAATTTCCTACAAAAATAGTCCTAAATTTTTTGTAGAATGAAATTTTAGAAGATGCAGGGGGTTTAAAAGTGAATATTTCAAAAATTTCTTATTGTAATGTTAAAATCAATTAAAAGTGCTGAAGCAACTACCCTCAGAAAGACCACATGCCTATACAATAATTCATGCCAATGAACATAATATGAGGGTAGTATTGTATGTGTCGATAGTAGTAGCGGTATCAGGAAGGGGGGCGACAAACCTATTTGATGAACAGTCGTGCTCCCTTCCTCCCCTCACGTCCGCTCCCCTCCAATAGATCCCTTCTACTCAGTCTTTTGGTTCTGTTAACGCTCTAAATGAGTGTATTTAGACAGTATAATCTAAATCTACATATCTATGCTGAGTTTAACTTAAAGGCTCGCAACCAGTCTGTCACAGTTCGACAGAAATATTTTCTTGCCATTGAAGAAATAAGACCAGGCATGTTCAATTACTAACACAGAAAATGGCTGCTAAAGGAAATGAAACGAGAGTCGCTACAGGGGATGTTGATACTTATATTGTAAGATCTGGGTTAGAGAAAGAAACTTCTCACCCCAAGGGAAAGACGTAGACCTAGTCGTGTTACTAATTGCTTTGGAACCACCAGAAAGTAATATTTATTTTATGAAAACTGGCAAGGGAGAAGTCAAAGCTAAATTCTTTTTTACAAGAAAGCTGCAAAAAGAACTTTCTTTTGCCCAAACCATCCTCCTTCTCCATGCATTCCGTGCCTGCGACATTACACCAGCTATTTATAGAAAAAGCAAAGCACTGTAGTTACATTGTTCAAAAATCAACTAAGCCAGATAAAAACATTGCTGACCTCTTTTATAACCCCTCATCAACACCAGATGTTATCTCACCAGCTGGTGAGAAGATGTTTCTAGTACAAAGCCGTTGCTGATGAACATAATTTGAATAACTGTAGATATGCAGCATTTCTCAAATCATCAACCAAGATCAAAGCTGTTCTTCCCTCAATTCCTCCAACCAAAGGAGTGACGGAGCAACACACGTTTAGCAATGTGTTTCTGTTTTGGCACCTTTAATGCAGTGTCGTACCGAGGTGATCCTGCGCCTTTGGAAGAACTGGCAAAGCTGAGCCCCCCACGCCCTACGAGACACATTTTCATTAATTTTTCGCTCCTTCTATAAAACCCCTACCCGGAAAAACTACATTCCTACGAATATTTTTATACACAAATTTACCATATTTTATGATTTATTAAATGGGTTTAATAAATATTATGTATTCTTAAAAAAACTTTAATGAACTATATTCATGAAAAATACTGTACACAACAAAATAAATATATCATCAAATAAATTAAAAATTGCACATAATTTCTAAAATACAGAAAATAAAACAAAATCTATACCTTATTGCAGCTATTGAACATGTGCTTTTGTGTGATGCATAATAAAGAAGAGAATTTATTTGCTTCGCACTATGTATAGTGTATAGTACATAAATTACTAATTAGAAATGAAAGAAATTAGAGCTGAAATTAAGAGTTGAGTATATATGAGCTGAATTCAAATTTTATTAATATCAAATAACTTTTTCTAGATCAGAGGTTCCCAACCTGGGGTACGCATACCCCTGGGGTTTACGCGGGGGACAAGTTAAGGGTACTCAAAAGTGATTCTGGTAATGGCGGAAAACACAAAATAAAAGAATATTCTAGAATTTCGCTTTCTTGATTCGTTTGAAAAATGAACATCTTACGAGTTCGAAAGCCTATTTACGCAATAAGAAAAAGGAGAAAGTGGATTAATATCTAGTAATTGAGTAATTGTTAGTTTTTGTCGTATATTAATATGAAATTATTACAATGTTATTTTCATTTGTTTTGACGTTGAACACTTACTATTTTGAAAAATGGAATAAAATGTAAATAAAAAAATCACAAATTTTATTAAGTTCTTAAGAGTCGTTAGATTCTTAAGCTAACCTAAGTCCTTGGCGTTATTAATACAAACTTCTTTTCGTGAAAAGGTGTGTTGGGCAAGCAATCAAGCAGAAATCCGAAAAGGAACTGCAGTGAATTGAGTGATGAATGACGTGGGTAGTTCGTCAGCGTTGGTGTATGTTTTAAAAGGAATTGTAACGTTTTTACTGTGTGGTGTCTTTTGTGTTCATGTTTTGTGCTTGTGTCAAATAAACCAAGTATTTTAAATTATGTGTCTGCTTGAACTGATTCAAAGTGCTAGAGCAGCTGGTAGCTGCCAGGAATCTTTACATAACAAGGTGGTTGGGGACGGGGGTTGACAGTTTGTGGTACTCAAAAACAAAATGACTAATCAAGGGGTACGCGAGTGAAAAAAGGTTGGGAATCGCTGCTCTAGATGATTAAAAATTCAAAATGGTGAATTCATTGTAACATTTGGTTGAAAAGCTATAAATATTTTGTAATGACGGTTAGTGAAAAATCAGGAATTATATTTTAATTCTAATTTCAATTGCTTTATAATTCCTTGCTTTGAACGAAGCGAACTTATTTATTACTTCATTGAAGTCTAGTTTTGAGGCCTTTTCGTATTCTATTGACAAGATTGCTAAATTTGACAGTCTACTTTCACCCATACTTGACCTTAAGTAGTTTTTAATTACTTTTAATTTGCCGAAACAGAGTTCACAAGATGAAAGACTCACAGGCATTGTCATAAATATCCGTAATGCTGTTTCGATGTTGGGATAAGCATTTCTAACCCATACTTTGAAATAACTTTCAAAATATCCAGATGGGAAGTTGTGCTAATGTTTTTCACCAGCTCTTTCACCCGGAGTTTGGAAGTAGTTACTTCGTTTACTAATTTCAAAGTATCAATATATCTGCTATATTTGGCGCCAAAATCAGCTGCACATTTTTCGAGATAAGATATAGAGCTTTCATTTAAGGCCTTTCCTGACAGGAAACTGAAGTCAGAAGAAATGGTATGATAGATATCGGATCTGCTTTTAATTTCACTTATTAATCTGTCATACAATTTGAAGCATTCCAGCTCAAACGATTTCCCAGAGCAGATAAGTGTGCCTCGTCTCCAGTTATCTCTCCAGCCATTCCCTTACCTTTCTTAATCTTTTAAGGGTGAAACTGCTTTTGATGGAGATTGAATCGCAAACATTTTTGGCTGCGTTGAATGTTTTTCGCCAAACCAGATAGCAAACTCGATGCTACGTCAAGAGTTGCACTCTTTCCTTGCAGCGATTTGTTAGTGCAGTACAGTTTTACTTATACTTCAGACCATATCTCTAACAGGCATACAAATTCATAATCAATCTGTCTAAGAAGGATCATAACGCCAGATGCTGTATCGGTGGTCTAGTTGTTGGCTCTATCTGTCATATGCTGTAACAGTTTGTGTATAGATGGTAGGTTCTTCTGAAGAGCTGTCACGGCTTGACGCCTAGAGGACCATCTTATATCACAGTATCTCTTAAGAGTCTTTTTAATACAATGTACTCCCGTCTTAAAGTAGACATACTAAAAATGTTGGAAAAACTCCAATCCATTTTATTGGGGTACGACCCGTCATCGCAGATGGACCCTAAGAGCCACACCATCATTATTGTATCCACCAAGGGAGCGACAACCTGCTTACTTATCAGGGAGCTTCTCATCCGAGAACTTCGCCATGCTGGGATCATGTGATTAAATATGCTATTGTATAAAAATAAAGAAATAAGTCATAATGTGATTAAATAAGGAAATTAGTTTGTCATTTTAAAATTGAAAAGTATTGTTGCAAATAATACATTTTTTAAATTACTTTAAATGAAAGAAAAAATTGTACAGTTATTAAATTGGTATCATTTCAATTAAATTGGTATCATTAAAAAGATATTGTTTTGAATTTTAAAATGACGTAAAAAGTAATTCTTTTAGATGATATTTTTGAAAAATACGGTGAAAAAACTGCAAAATCTCGCCTACTTTTTTAATAACTGAAATTTTAATTGTCTTTTGAGCTTTGAAAAGTTGATAGTGATTCTACTCTTGTTTTGAAGAGTATATGCGCCAAATTTCATCAATATCAAGCTAAAATGTCGATTTTTTAAAAAGACAAAGAACATTAATCTTTGTATACATTATCGTAAAGTAAAATTTTATGGTTAAATCAGTTACAATTGTCAAGACAAGTAAAATCAAGGAGATTTAGTGTAGAATAGTTGGTAGTTAACTAGAATAGTTGCTAGCTAGTTGCTAATCAGATTTTTTATGCAATAAACTCTAACACTAAATACTATAATGTTAATTTTATTTTTTGCTTGTAATCCTTGCTTTTGTATCCATATTTTTACTACTAATAAAAGCGCATGTATGCATAGGTGACTGTCTGTTGGCTTTCTACAAGACAGACCTTTGAGCCTAGAGTTGCCAAATTTGGTACAAATCTACTATGAAGGTGGCAAAGTACACCTCAGTAAGTGTTTTTAAAATTTAATTAATTAAAAATTCAGGAAGAATTTGGAGGGGGGGGGGGGGTCAGCGATAATAGCCGGAAATATTATCATTTAAAAATAATTTCTACACTGTCATATATTTCAAAAAAAATTATTTTTAAAATGATAACAGTTTAAGTTGTCGTGTAATTTTTTTCTTAAATTTGACAATTTTTTAAAAAAATGTTTTTATGTATAATTCAGAACAATGCTGGATTGAAAGTCAAACCAATTTCATTGATTCATCAAATCTTTAATTTAATATTTCTCTTAATGTTTAATTTAATGTTTCTCTTATGTTAAAAAACGTGACATAAAAATTTATTTTGATTATTACAATATAAAACCTTATTTTGTTATAATGAAATGCTGGCATTTTCGTTGCTTTTTCAGTTTTTTTAGTTTAATTTTATGTTAATTCTTTGCTACTTGAAATAAATTTACTTTTTAAATAGAATTACTACATTATTTTGATAGATTTATTTTTTAGCTATGATCTAAAATTCATTATTTTACTTAGGGCAGATAATCTTCAATGGAAGCCATACCATCTATTTATTTGTAATAATTAGGTAAAACATTCAAGTAATAGTCAGATAAATAAAGTGTAATAAATGTAATTTAAATCTGAATTATGCATGATCGAAATAAGAATTAATTTTCACTGAATTTAATGATATTATGAGCCATTCTGCCTAAGACTTTTTTAACAATTGAATGTAAAAATAAAAGTCATTAATTTTATTAGATGCAAAACATATTGCCTTAAAATTTAGTTCAAATTAGCTTGCGAAAAATTAAATAAGTTGACGTTTTTAAAATTCGTTGGCATAAATAATATATAATTAATAAAATGGGCGAATCAGCTGGCAGTAGAAGACGGCTGGTATTTAATACAACAAAAGCAATTTAAAGATACAGAAATAATTTGAGCTCACCTATTTAAAACTAATTTATCCCCTTAGAAAAGAATGAAATGTTCAAGTATTTCTTTATGCGCCCACTCTCTGATGAAACAAAAACAGAATCGCAACATTTCCTTCGTATTATTTGCCACTAAAGAAACACCAAAGGATCTCCCCAGCCTGAAACACAAAACTCTAAGAAAAAGCGCGATTCCCCTTTCCCTTTGAGCTTTTAATAGTCAAATTACGTGAAGTTTTTGCCCTCCTTCCCCTCTTATCGAAGAAGATTCTTAAGGCAGGCGGGTTCCCTTGTCCATCTATTTTACAACTGTAAAATAAGATGCAAAAAAGAAGAAAAAGCATGTTGTTTTGCCATCTCTAGGCAAGAACCACGCCCATGGTCAAAGAAAGACCCTTTTCGCCTTGCTAAAGAGACCATTTTTCCTGCGGCAGCAAGAAACTCAAAGTCCCAAGCTGGCAACTTGACCACTACACAAAACAACTAGCCACTCCCGTAATGTTTAGTGAGCCACTGAAGACTTATTCTCAAATTCTTTTTTATTTGCACAGCAGATCGTACCAAACTCTTGAACTAATTTTTTTAAATGGTCATTTTTGCGCCCTCGTTCTGCTTGCGCCTGGCCCCCTCGGTACGGCCCTGCTTTAATGGTACTTATACCAAAAGTGCACCCCTAGAAGAAGAGGAGGCATTCGAAATTGATAATATACTAGAAAAACATGGTGAAATTTAATTACGAGCAAGTGTAAAAGTGGGTTATGCATATTTTTATGTATGTATGCATATTTTTATGTATGTATGCATATTTATAATATTATGTTATAGAAAGATATAATATGTTATAGATATATTGTAATAGATAGCCGCTATTTTGAAATATAAACTTTCTTTCATAAAAATAAAACTAACATTTTCAACCACTTATTGTAATTATGTACTTTTTCAATCTGCTATAATATTCTAAACTATTCATCCTAAGAACAATGTGTAGGACTATTTTTGTAGGAAATTTAATTTAGTTTAATTTTACACTTAAGTTTTTTTTCGCTAGGATCCATAGCTTTCGAGATATTTAAGAAAAACTGAGAAATCCCCCTCTTGCAACCCACCTAAGCACCCTCCAGCAACGGGGACTTTTAATATGTCGTTTAGGGCACTCTCCCCAACAACTGTGCCGAATTCCGAATTTCAAAACTACACCTTTTTTTAAAATTTACAATTCGTTGACTGGGCTACGAGCAGAAGGAAACTTGTGAAGGGGAACGGATGTGAGGGGAGGAAGAGAGCATAATTGTTCATAAAATGGGTTTGTTACACCCCCCTCTCCGACACATGCAATACTACCTTTGTATAATTATTATATAAGCATGAGGTTATTATGAGGGTTGTTGATTCAGCACTTTTAATCGATTTTACCAGTACAATAAGGAATTTTAAAAATATTAACTTTTAAATCTCCCTACATCTTCTAAACTATTGATGCTACGAAAACAACATAGGACTTTCTTTGTAGGAAATTTTATGTAGTTTAATTTTGTAATTGAGTGTTTTTTTATAGAACCCATGGTTTTCGAGATATTTAAGAAAAACTGAAAACGTCCCCCTTTTACCCCCCGTACCCCCCACCTGCGGGGACTTTTAGTACGTCGTTTAGGACACTACTCCCAACAATTGTGCCAAATTTCAAAACTACACCATTTTTTTTTCTATTCGTCGATATTTGGCCTTCGTTGACTGGACTAGTTGTAAACTGTGCAATGACGTCAGCGGCCGCCACTTCCAACAACTCTTGTAAAGATTAATCGAATAAATCTTTTGTAGTTATTATTGTACTTTTTGTCATTCCAGCGAGGCGTCGAAATCTGCATGCGTTTTTCGCGATTTTCACCCTCTCAACGTAGTTTGTGACACCATGTTAAATTACAATTTTTGTGTCCTCTTGATGTCTACTAACATCCCTCTGAGTTTGTCTATCCAATAACAGAACACCCTGTAGAAGAGAGAGGGTAAACATTTCCTTTTATTAAGAGTGGAACATGGCTAATTCTAGAGCTGATGGAATCACAATGAAAATTCTTTTTATCCAAGAATGCGAATTAAGAAAAACTGGGCCTGAAAATTAGTGGAGCAAGAGAAAACGACAATTTTTAAATCAAAAATTGCAGTTAACAATTATTTGTAAATATTTGACAGTTTTAATAAATAATTCATCATAAGTAAAAAAATAGTAATTTTAATTTCTAATTTTTTTAATAATTTTTAAAATAATAATTCCCTTTCATTAACAGTGGAACATGGCTAATTCGAAGCTGATGGGATCATAATAAAAATTCGGTTTATCCAAGAATGCGAATTCTGAAAAACTGGGCCTAAAAAGCAGTACAACAAGAGAAAACGATAATTTTTAAGCTAAAAATGGAAGGAAATAATTATTTTTAATATTTAACAGTTTTAATAAGTAATGCATAATTAATAAATAAAGAGTAAGTAACTTTAATTAAAAAATGATTATAATTATAATTAAATTTTTTGAATAATTTTAAAAACAATGATTTCTATAAATAAGTAAATATTTTGTATAAACAAACATTATACAGCACTTTGAATACAAAAAATTACACAATAAAACTTAAATATGCACATATAAAGTGTTTTAAAAAAAATAAGTGGGACATTTTTTGTGCTATTTAGATGGACTACATTGTATAGCAATAAAGTCCTCGTCCACCTACTATCTCTGAGGACACAAGGTGCTGACGTGTCCAACTAACAAAAACTATCCAGCAATAAAAACAAATTTTAAGGGGGTACATTACCTGCCGGACAATTTTTTTATTTGAAGTGTTATTGAAAAAGTTTTCATACTATTAAAACTTAACAATCATATACCGTCATCTTCAAGAGGACAAATTCATTTTGGTCTTCTTGTTTAGATGAAATTTTAATTTTTTTAAGAAAAATTCAATTTAAAAAATTTCCTACTACTTTTTCAAATATGAATATTTTTGCTTCAAATTTTATTTGCAGATTCACTAAAATATATTACACAAAACTGTGCATGGATTTGAAAGTGCATTTAATTATTCGCTTAAATATAGATTTTTTACCGTTTTATGTGGTCAAAAATGAGGGAATTTAGCACTACCTCAATTTATATCTTGTATATAAAAAAAACTAAACAAGTAAATGCTTTTTGCATGCACAGAATTTTCATATGCATAACGATAAACAAGTAAAAAAATTTGAAAGCTCTATCTAAAAAAGGAAAAAAGCTTTAGCATTTTGAAAACATGAAAATGAAGAAAAATCCGACAGCGATAAAAAGCCAGTTAAATTTGTCATTTCGAATGTTCATCATTGTTCTTCGTAAATAAAAAACTAAATAACTTCTATAATATTAAAGGCACAAATCTGAAATTTTGTTAGAATAAGAAGAAGAATAAGATCAACAAAATAAGCCAATAAAATAAAAAATGATATTTTGGCCATTTTTGGGGTAATGTTTCCCCTTAATTTTGACTTTGAATTAACCAAAATCAATTTAAATTACAGAAGACATTTTAGCGTTATATTAATAGAAATTCCAAGGGGCTAGAGAAAAATTAAATTACTGACTAATTTTAATTAAAAATGTTCGAATTAGCCAAATTATTTAGCTGTATTACTCGCCAAATTTTTGCCTTAAACTAAAAAAACAAACAAATGGTGTGAATAGGAAAAAGGAGAAAACATTACAACTCAAGCCCCAATTGATTTTTATTATCTTTGCAAAATTGTCATTTCTGGTAGCTGTATCAAAATGAGCTACCGAAAGATGTTGACATGCGATAAATTCGTATTAAAACATAGGAATTAGCCAACTACCACTGTATTATCATTTCAGCGCTTATTTGTCGACAAAGATCAAATTTCGAATAATATTGATGAGACATAGCAATGGGTATTCGCATGTGAGGAGCTAAATAATAAGTGAGGAGAAAACCTAAAAGAAAAAGAAACAAAATCGAACAAGTGGGAATGATCTCCTCTCAACTTTTTCTTATACTAACAACAATATCGGTAACACTAGAAAGACGGCATTTTCCGTATACCTAGAAAGACTACAGCTGTCATTTTGACCTCTCTCTTTTAATAACCAAAAACAACATTTTTTTTCAAGATTTCTTTGCTAAAACCTGTTTTTTAATACGTTTTGTTATTAAATTTTACATTTTCTTAACATTAATTTCCAGCTCATCACTTTTTTTTAATCATTTTATATTTTTTATGTTCAAGAAAATACAATATATATGCAATCTATTATTAACAAAATGCAAAATAAAGCACACTATGCAAAGGAAAATACTCTGAACTACACAAAATATTTTAAATCTATATTATATATGATAAACACCTTTAAAAAGTATACATTTAGGAATAGTGCTCCAGTTTTGGCCGCATTAAGAGAAAATTTGAAATGGAAATTTCACAGTGGATGACTGTTTAAAGCATATTAAATCATACTTATACTATTCTTTAGCACATTTTATTGGCTTTCTACTAGTTATAAATTTTTTCTGAAGAATATTTTAGATTTTGAGTTATGAATTTTTAAATAAATTAACCCAATTTGCACCAGTTTTGGTCACTTATATGCATCAGTTTTGGCCACACTAATATTATATTTTTAACAGACATTTTAATGAATTTTAAGTAAAAATAAATCATTTTTATGCAATATGTATTTTAGTATATTATTTTCTGTTATTTTAAATGTGATTTTTTTATGAATTTATAAAGATATACAATAAAATTTATCTAAGCTGATTTTAGCTGCAGATTTCAGTTTTTTAAAAAAGAAACAGGAATGCAGAAAACAATTTAATTTGGTTGATAAAATACAAACTGTATACACACGCATAAATTATTTTTTTGATAAAATATGAAACAAAAAATGGGAGAGGAATAAACTTACATTTCAAAAGCATAGATTTTTAAAAAAAATCTTACTAATCAAGAATTTGTATTATTATACTCACTAAAAATATCCACAAATATACATTTTTATAATTTTCAATTGCAACATTAATCAGATTCATCAGAATAATTTTTAAAATTAGAGTAAGCCATGCATATAAAAGAATATTCCTCATCACTCGAGTCAGGTTCCTCAAGTTGAAATTTTCTAACGTAAATGTGAGGTAAACATTCAACATGGATATGTTTTTGACATTCCATTTTGAATGGAATTAACTGCATTACCAACTTTAGATGGTGAGTAGCAAAAATCTTTTTATGGAAATGCTACCTACCTTCTTATTTTTAATTGGAGCCATCACTATGTAAAATGAAAACAAAACTAAATCGGTTGCTTTTATTTCAGAAATAAAATTAAGTTAGTTGCTTTTATTTTAGAAACAAAATTAAATTAGTTGATTTTATTTCATCAAGATATTCTTAAATTTATGTAATGGCTAAAAACACAATAATGAAGTTATGTGGCTAAAACTGGAGCATGTAGTGTTCCACTTTTGGCCAACTGCATGGCAAAAAATGGTACATATAGTAAATTTACAGTACCAGTTTTGGCCACTACCCATTTAATCTTAAAAATAATTAATATGAAATTAGAATAAAAAGAAAGCTTGCCTCATAAATCCTATGGGTAATCAGTTTTAGATTAATCATTTAATTCTGAGAGTTTGATGACGAAAAACTGCAAATACTTGTTCCTTAACAAAAATCTCAACAGTTGTGAGTATACAATACATGATCATGCATTTAATTTTTTTGCAAGTAATATGTTTGAGAAAAATGAACCAATCAGATTGAAAATAGTAAAATAAGGATTGTTTAAAGTATTGGAATGATTCTTATTAGTTAATTTGAAATTACTGGTTAATTATTGGAAAAACAGATACAATGTGGCCAAAACTGCTGCAGTGGCCAACAGTGGAGCATCTACCCTATCACGATGCTTTATTTTTATACAGATAATTTCCTTGTAAATTACCAAAAACATTGATAGCGGCTAAGTAAGTACCACTTTTGTACACTGCTATATGATATGCAGAGTATTTTCGTTTAGGAAGAGTCTCCAAGCACTAGTAAAATTCCCAAGAGTTACATACCTAATGGTAAATGAGCTTGGTCCAGGCACTTCTCTGAACACATTGTGCTGCTGCCGTCTTCCTAAAGAAAAAGTATCAGAAGTAACTGTAGTCTACACTGTTCCATCTTTTGCTACTTCTTTATTGTGCTCGTTTTGAGAGAGACATGCTAGCTCTTGACTCTTCTCGTTTTTTTCATTTCGCTTTTGACTCCTTCTGCCTGAAGTATTTGCGTGCTGAGAATCGATGTTTATAGATGAATTTTCTTCATTTTCAGATTCAGAGGAGAGATTTTTTTGTGCAATTTCTGTAAAACATCAGTCCGTGTTGTGATAAATCAGATTTGTCTTCAGAACACTAATTGTGAAACATTTGTAGAATTTCTTTTTCGACAGCATTTCTTTATCTATGGTTCTTCCCGACATCATCAGAGAAAATAGATGACCCAACATGCGAAGAACATCCAAAGAAATGAATATCTGTCATTTAAATAAAGTAGATGCTTCGAGCACAAAACGAATTGCTGAGAATCGCAGTTTTCAGCCCCCTCCCCATCTCATACATATTCTTTTTCTCATCAACTCATCGTCGCAAAACCAAACATTAGAAGAGTAGTAATACAACAGAGTAGACAAAACAAAAAAATAGAGTAGAAAAAGCTCCATAGGGTTATGTTGGTTGTTCAGCGGTCAAAATGATCTCAGTCGGTCTTTCTAGGTGTAAACTTTTATAGTGTCGATAATAATGAGCAGAAACAAATAATTTTAGTTTCACATGTTCTTTATGATTAATTAGGAAAAGTCAGGAGGAAAAGGAATAAGAAATCGAAGAAAAAAGAAAGGAAATATGAGCGTCTGAAATTCATTTGCGGTCAAAATGACCGTCTTTATAGTGTTTAGTTCAGTTATATTAACGACCCTTTTTGAATCTACACGAGGTTTATTTTCGGATGGACGTAGTGATTTTGAACCAGTGTCAGTTGAGGAGGGCGATATCTCAGCTGGCCCCATTCTCTCCAAAGTTCCACACCACACCAGCGGGAGGGCGTTTGACCCACCACGTATGATTTAGGCGTGCATGCGACCCACATATACGGCGGATCTTCAGTGGAATCAGATATCAAGCATGGAACCCTCCGGCCACGAAGTATTGATTTACCAGTAGGCCACCGCGGCTCAACACAATGTGGTGCGTTCTGTTCATTTCTCCTTATAAGAGTCTGTATCCTCGGTATGTAACGCAGAGGAAGAGACAGAGCTCGCAAGTAAGTCACGTATCACGTTAGCGCAACTAGCACGTGGTGATTGATATCAACAGTGGAAGTATTCTCTCCCCGACTTTCGTGTATACTGACACAATATGGAAGGTTTTTTGTTTTGCAATATAAGGAAGTAAATCTAGTATGCATTTTGGAAGTCTTCCTTTCGACCGATTGCGTCCATATTTTGGTACAGATTTACAATTTTGGTCACAAGCCCACTTACCAAATTTTATTTATCTTAGTCGGAGCGTTTTTGAATTATCGCATGCACATACACGCGAATATACAGATAGACAGACGTTCAACCCGTTGACGGCACTTCTCCAAAATTTGATACATATCTTTAATTCTGTTGATAAAACCATATACAATGATACCTCAGTTTTCGTCGATAATCGAAAACAATCGGCGAAATCCGACGAAAACTGAGGCAATTATTTCCATATGATTCATTGTCAATCCAAATAATTCGTTCTAGACATTCCAAAATACATACCAAAAATATATTTTATCTATACTTATAAAAGGCAATGTTTGTGTGTGTGCGTGCGTGCGATGTCCAGACAAATCTATCGCACTTACAGCCTTGAAATTTGTCACACAGGTAGTCTTAATGGTGTCTCAATGCGCCTCGAAGCGCCTCGGAATTTTAAAATTTAATCTAGAATTTTTTTTATTTAATATTTTGTGTTGTTTTGAGTAGTTTTTTAGCTAATTTCTCAATAAAATCGGTTTTGATAATCGTAGGAAGAAAAATAGATACACCATCGGAAAGAGCAAACAATTTTCTAGCGAAGATTGTGTTGAATTTCTAAAGTAATGTACTGAATTTTGAAAAAATTTTGAAAAATAGTCACTTTTATGATAATTTTTCATTTGGATTTCATAAAATTCTTGCATCCGACGTTCTAATAACGCTATCAATTTCAATTTTTTTCAGCTTGTAACTGGAACGTTTCTGTCGGATTTAAAACAAGGAACGTTAAAATGTCTTTTTCCGTTTTTTTAATTAATTTTTCCCTGCTCAGTTCAAACAGATTTTTTGCTAGCGAGCTTCTCAGCGAGACATTCACCGGAGCGACATTCTCCGTTCCCAGAATGCTTTGTTGCAATTTCATTGGCTGGCGGCGAAGAACGCAGAGGACGTCATAATCTTTACTTAAATGACTCAATAATTATTTTCGGCAGCGTCTTAACATGTTTCTTTGTCTCGCATATTTCGCTTGCTGTCTAATATTGATTTTCACGCTACAATTTTTTAATATTGTTTTGGATTAACGTACTCGGTACTGTTTTCCTAAAAATCAAATAATGTGTATATTTTGTTTTCAAAACTTTTTCGTGTCATTGTGGGTGTTTTTCTTTCTTTTTTTCCATTTTGTTGAAGTCCTGATTCCACGGGCAATGCCGTGCGCGTATCGCTAGTAGTGAATAAATAGAGTGTTTATTACTAAAAACAATAATGGAGACTCAAAACAATAATGGTGTATGTAAGACGGCGAGGAAGGGAGAGAGAGGTGCAGATATTATTATTTGGAAGGGGAATTCCTCTCCATAAGGACTTTAGGTATCAAGACATTATCTCTGTGGGTGGAACTTATCGTGGATGGCCGGTACATACGGACGTATGCTTCGTATTTTTCCGTGATTTCCATCTTTAACTTGACCGAGTTCTCAGGAAACTTTCTGTGGTCCCTTGGTGGAGCTAAACACGTGGAGTGATTGATGCTCACACAACGGAAAGGAACACCACACTGAACGCGTGGGGTCGCCCTTTGTTTTCGTGAAATTAGCGGCGAGGTCACGTGTGCACACCAACAAAATCCGAAGCAAACCACGAAAACCGAGACAAATTTTTCGCAGAAAACATCGACGAAAACCGAAACCGAACTCAACGAAATCCGAGGTATTACTGTACTAAATTTTATCCATTTGCATCTCTGCGTTTTTTAGTTTTCGAGTTCTCACGCACACGGACGAGTTTTTAGTTACGAGTTCACACGGTGAGGACAGAAAGAACCCGTAAACGGATTTCTTCCAAATTTTGATAAAATTTTACAACGTTGATGTGAAGACTACTTATCAGATTTCATAAGTCTAGCTTGTTGCGTTTTTGAGTCGTCGTGTTCACAGACAGACTGACTTAATTCCGAGAATGATTTTTTCCGATTCACGGGAGGTTTAAAAAGTGAGATTCATCAAATTCTTAAGGTCGAATTTTTTGACGATCACAATACTTTTACAAATCACAAATCTCTTTTTATACTTCATACACGAGAAAGTATAAAATGACAACGCCAGTATTTCTCTCTTTATACATATAAAAAATATGAAAGATTTCTGGATATTAACTACTTTAAATTTCAAAGTTCAATGGAAGAGAATTTTACAAAAATCGTCAAAAAGGTTGTGGTAAAATTGTTACAGAAATTTCGATCCTAAAAAATAAAGTTGTTGATAATCGCCATTGCACTTCTACAATAGTTTGAGCAATTAATTGATACACTGTGTATAACGCAGACGGGAAATCTCTATACATTTCGGCTGCTAGGCAACTTTGGGCGAGCAGAATTTTGTTTTGCAATTATCGGTTCATTCAACCACAGGTTGAGAATGAAACTTAGAGAGGACTCCGGCGAATTTCCTGTTTTCATCGGCGCTTATTTAACAGCGCGCCGTTTTCGTTTTTGCTTTGGCTTGTCTGCAATTTTTTGATATCCGAGCAATATTATTATTATTCTATTTTCGTCACGACGCAGGCTGAACTAAATATTGCTCGCAAACAATTATCTCCTCCAATCTTAAGGATTGTCGAAAAGTGGTATTTGCAGTTCGGAACATGAAAATTTGCCTATGAATGTTCAATAAACAATGTTGTCTCTTGTCATCCGAAATTTGAAAACTCAAAAAAAAAAAAAA
>BGPR01000325.1:497572-561002 GCA_013235015.1 Araneus ventricosus
AAAACGAAACTCATAAATAGTTTGTACGCTAAAAAAATCCAAACTGCACAATAAATTTTCTTCAAACTTGTTGCGTTTTATAATTAGGCAGAAGTGTAGGGAATTTGGCAAGGTCTAAGAGAGGTCACCCCTTCGGGTGCTGTGATTTTTCTTCCACTTCATATCCACGACACTGCTTAAATAACCTTAAGGTTATAGTTGCAGGGGCATGAAGTGGTGTTATGTTATATTCATTACTCATATCCGTTTAATCACATTTACTATTCACATAGATTTCGAAAAAGTATGGTTTCTTCCGTTAGGCACAATATCTAATAAATATGCGCGAAATCTGTACCTATTAGCTGCTTTTAACGCTTTGCAATTTGAATGTTTCTTAAGGAATACTCATTAACATTCTCATTAGGACTTACTATTTTATTTATAAAGGAAAAATTATCAAAACCGGATGAATATATCGTAAAATAGATTTTTCAGCCGTGGCTTACATTGCGACCATTTAAGGATGAAAAATTCTGCAACTAACGAAGAGTTCAGCGTTCACTTTTGAAGGGACCCGGTGGTATGGTGGTAAGGTCTCAGCTTCGGGGCCGGAGGATTCCAGGCTTGAAACCCAGTTCCACCGAATATCCAACGTGCATGTGAGCCTGCTGTACATTAAATTATACGTAGGGAGCCAAACGTCCTCCTGTTGCTGGGGTGTGGAAGCTTGGTGAAGGGGTACCAGCTCAGATGTCGTCTTCGTCGTCTGGTTCAAAATTACGAGGTCCGTCCCAAAATAGCCCTCGTGTTTCTTCAAAACGGTCGTTAATATAGCTAAGCTAAACTAAAAACTGTTCATTTTTGAAGAAGTTCCCAGACACAAATAAGTGCACTCGCATCAATAGCATATTTAGAGGAACTATGGCAGAGGAAGGCGGATTAATACAGATGACCTCCAACTGTAAATCGTACAAATTATTATCAGTAGACTGTCTCCAATAAATCTGATTTCTAGAGTCAAATATTTTCACCTTAGGGAGTGTTAGGAGAGAGGAGGGGCATGCTAAGGTGTTATCCTAGTCAGCTTAACATGATTAAAATTATGAGTTTTATCCTCAAAAATCCTCGCTCAGCTTAGAAATGGGACGCTAATCTAAAAAATGGAATCAAATTAATCGGCCAAAGATGGCTTCGAATTCCTGAAAATAAAAGATTGTTTTTCGACTTTCTCTATTGTCAGGATTAAGAGTCCATTGAATCCCATCTCTCAGTCTGATCTAATCAGCCTTGAAATAATACTTAATCCCTGAATGACGCAAAAAGGCAGATTAATAAAAGTCCTTTTGTAATCTTTGCATAAGCAGAACAGACAAAACGGGTTGCAGTATCTGCATGGAAATTTTTCGTTTCATTTTTACTTTCTCGTATACTAGGTATAGGAAAAGAAAGCACGGTAATCGTCAAATAATTCTTTCTCCAGACTTTGATGAATCTCCACTTTTTAGACCTCCCTAAGTGCGCAAATACCATTCTTGGCATTATGTCTATCTGTCTGTGAACACGATAACTCAAAAACGCAACAATCTAGGAGGATGAAATTTGGTAGGTGCTTTTTCCCTTCACAATTTAGATTCTTTGAAATTTCGCTCGAAATCCGTCAATGGGAAGTCTGCCTGTCTGTCGCTTCGCCAGAAAATGAACACGCTAACTGGAAAACGCTACGAGCTAGATGGCTGAAATTCTGCATACATTTGCATCACTAGAATGTTTCATCAAGCTTTGAACAAAATCCGTCAAAGGGTAGACCAACTGTCGGTATCTCTATTCGTGGGATTGTTCCCACCTTAACCTAAAACCTCACCAAGCTACATACCTAAAATTTCGTATGTGGTTTTCATATAAAAATTTTAAGTTTGTTTCCCATTTTATATCCAATCGGCTAAGGGAAAGAAGTCCAGATACATAGTCGATACACTACGAATCTTAACACAAATTGCGCCGTATTTTGTACATATACGAGGAAGACGCGGGGAGAAAACTCCCGCTGGCACAATAGTCGTCTTAAACAGTAGTGGGTTTTCACGCAGGCGCTAGAGGCGCTCGCATCGTGCCTTGAGGCCCTGGAGGGCCTCTGTATCTATTCGACATACATCGCAGTGCAGAGTCGACAGCGAATTTACGATACTAGGGAGGGGCAGAGGTCTCAAAAACAATTTTGCTCCTGTGGCCTCATATTGCCAAAATCCGTCAATGGTCTTAAAACTACTGTCCAATTCTTTTTAAGGACATTGACAAGGCCGGATTATGATCTGTAAGGGCCCTTAGGCAGTGCAAGTTTCGGGGCCCCCATTTCCCCTTTTGAATCTTCCAAACCGGATGTTTTTCATTGATTTTAATTTAATGTCTTTATAAGCAGTTTTTTAAGTAACAAATATTGCAACAAACTGAAATAACAAAACATTTAATTGAGGGTCGCCTTCAAGAAAGTTGGTTTCAGTATCTCGCGTAGAAAAAATTTAAATTTAAAAGTATAATTGTAAACAAAATGTAAAGAAAAGGAATCGCAAAAGCCTTTTAACGCATTAGAAATAAAAATCGGATACAAAGTTTGCAAGGGCTGTTGACTTGTGAGTCTGTCAGCGAACTAAAAAAAAAAGAGAGAGAGAGAGAACACACTGATCTGCAAACGAATTTGAAAACATGAAAAAAATCCCAATAATAATATTCTGAAATTTAAACGATACTTGATTTTAATTTGAATACGCTCAAATAAACGGCCGTTGTGAATTCAATGACAGAGCAAAATTAAATTATCCAGAAAATTTCTCAAAAAAAAACAAACCTGGAAGGGTCAGGGCTCACAAAATTGTAGGGCCCCTAGGCAGTTGCCTACTTTATCTATTTGATAATCTGGCCCTATATACATTTAGTATGACTCCCGTGCAAAATCCAAGTAATTTTTTAGTCGGTTAAATTTTGCGGCAGAAGCGAAATAAAACGTGATAAAATAATAATAAAAAATCAAAGTAAGAAATAACCCTCCAGATTTTTCTTTGAAATCTGCCTGGAAAGGAAACGGTTTTCCCCATTTTAGCTGATGAGCCACTTTTCCCCTTTTTTCCACCAAATGCGAGACGAAATCTGCGAAGGACGAAAATCGATGCTTTCATCTATTTGAAAGAATGTGGTTACTGGAGACGTTGAATAGTTTTCTAAATTGGAGCAAAACAAAAATCATGATTCATTAGATCTATACAGAAAGATGAGATTTTGTTTTACAGTCGCAATTAATTTAATTCATATAAGTGCTTTTCAACGAAGCATTCTTATATTTGAATTAACTTAATTGATTATTTTATTTGAATAAATTATTTTTGAAATATTACTCCAGTCGAGGGGGCGGGGAAAGGGAATGACAGAGCAAAATTAAATTATCCTGAAAATTTCTCAAAAAAAACCTTGGACCTGTATTTTGCGTGTGTGAGTGCGTGTGATTCTGAAAAAAAAATATGATTCATTCAATCTTGTTTCGTATTTAAATTGACAAAGAAACAATCATAGCCTTTCATAACTAGCATATTTTATGATTTAAAGTATTACGTGTACATTTTTCGGTAAACAATGGCAACAGTAATATTATTTTATTTTCTTAGGGAGATATATTTGTTAACGCCTTGCCTGCTTGAATGAATCTTAAAAATTATTCCTTTTGTAAAATTAATTAATTTGTGAAACTTCTTTGATAATCACTTATCAAACAGTGTTAAAGTTAGCTTTTGTAGAAATGCAAAAATGCACAGGTAAATATCTATTGATGATTGATATTCTGATTTAAATTTCCTATTTAATGCTTAATTCTATTTCATTACTTTTCCCTAAACAGTTGTAGAGAAATTAAATTATAAAATAAGATTTTCTTCGTTAATCAACGCAAACAAAAATAATTAATATTTAAATATATCGAAATGACAAATAATATATCAATATTAATATATAACAATTAATATATATAATGTCGTTTAAAACATGATTTGTTTTTGAAAGAAATCGTTTTTACTTTTTCGTATACGAAATATACAAAGAACAATTATTATAATCGTTACAAAATTTGACAGCGAGATTTTAATGAATCTTCACCTTTCAGACCTCCCTGAGTCCGAAAAAAAAACAATTTCGGAATGATGTCTGTCTGTCTGTCAGCGAACACGATAACTCAAAAACGCAACTAGCTGGACGAATAAAAATTTGGTATGTGGTCTTCACACCGACATTGCCGATGTTTAACAAATTTTGGACGAAATCCGTCTACGGGAAGTCTATCTGTCTGTCCATCCGTGTGCAAATGAATACGATAATTCAAAAGCGCAGCGAGCTAGATGGATGGTTACCAGAATTGTAGATCTGTACCAAATTTTGATCCACAAATCCTTCCACTGATTAACTGTCTGTCAATCTATGTATTTGCGTGCATGTGAATGCGATAATTCAAGAACGCAACGACTTAGATAATTGGAATTAGGTATGCGGGCTTGCCGCCAAAATTGAAGATCTATATCAAATTTTGGACTTAATCGGTTACCACGAAGTTCTCGTAAATGCATACTCGATTCTCTATTCTATACTACGAGACTCAATGCAGAACGCGTCATATTGTGGAAATATACGAGAAAATAAATAAGAGGGCATTTCCACTGGTTTTTCGTAGACATACCAGAAATCATTCCTTCAGCTAATTTGAAGCTTAAAAGATTATCTTTTCCTCAATTCTTTACTTTTATCTTTGCTCATTTCTATCTGAATTATATTGCTGGCTTGGATTTTCCAAATCCTCGTTTGCAAGACTCTTTTTTGTATGAATAGGTTCAATAAAATAATGTTTTATGTTCTAACACATCTAAAGTCGTGGGAAAATTCGTTTGTATAAACGTATTCTAAATACTTACAATGCATGGCTTCATTTCTTTTAGTCGCTTAAGTGTATATCATGGGATTAAAAAAGATAAATTGAAAATCTTTTCAAGGATAGATTAATTTTGAGATTGCTCTGTCTTTAATGAGGCACTGTTGATTTTAGGTTTGAGGCACTGTTGATTTAAGATATTTGCAGGATGAATTGAAAATCTTTAAAAGGGTCTCTATCAGTTTTAGACTTTTATTTTATTCTTACAAAGCATTGTGATTCAAAATAGACTGTGAAATGAATTGAAAATTTTTCCAAGGATAAAGTTTTGAGATTCTTTAAATTTTTTAAAGCACGGTAAATACCCCTGAATGTTTAATTTTATTTTGTCTTTGAAAGAATAGCATTTTAGCTTATGATTTCCTTTTTTTTTACTAAATTAGAGATTTGGACATCTGCTCTACAATTTTCATGCTGTAAAATGTTTACTTTCATTTGTCATAACCATTCACAAAATAAACACTAAAATTTTTATTTTCTCGTACACGAATTATAAAAGAAGAAAATATTATGAACGTCAAGAAAGATTTTGATAATTCATCACGTTTTATGTCTGAACACGATAACTCCAAAACGAAACCAGCTAGACGGAAGAATGCGCTTGTGAACATGATAACTCAATAACTCAATGAGTTAGATGTATGAAATTTGGCATATGGTTATAGTATATCATCAAACTTTTCGATCTGTATCAAAATTTGGACCAAATCCATTCCAGGGTTGACTGTACGTCGATCCTTCTTTTCGTGTGTATGTGATACGCGATAGCTCAGACACTCAACAATCTAGAGTAACGAATTTTAGAACGTTACCATTAAAGCGTATAATTCAGTTACTTCATCGAATAACTAGGTATTCAGCTAGATAAGTCATGAAATACCTAGTTATTCTATGAAATAACGGATTTAAAATAACTAAGTAATTCATGAAATACCTAGTTATTCTATGAAATAACGGATTTAAAATAACTAGGTAATTCGTGAAATACCTAGTTATTCTATGAAATAACGGATCTAAAATAACTAGGTAATTCATGAAACACCTAGTTATTCTATGAAATAACGGATCGAAAATAACTAGGTAATGCATGAAATACCTAATTATTCTATGAAATAACGTATTACACGCTTTAACTAGAACATATAAACTACAACTGTAGATCTATGTCAAATTTTAGACTCAATAGGCCGAAGGGAAGAGGATCTGTTCCAAAATGCATACTCGACTCACTCCACTGCACGACGAGGCTAAGCACAAAACGCACCATTTTGTGGAAGTATGCGAGAAGTAGAGAGTAGGAAAGTAGTAGGACTCCGGGTAGTGCAAATATATATATATATATATATATATATATATATTTGTTGTTGTTGAGGTGATGGAAAGAAAGGTCTTTCTTCTTATTGACTTGTTTCAATAAATTTTTTATTGCATTGTCTAAAATACAGTTTCTGAAGTATTTTCTTCGAAAAAACTCTTTTTTATTGAAAAAACTTCGCAAACCCCATACTTAAATGGAAAAAACAATTCTTCCAAAAATTTATTGAACTCTACTGTGTCACACTAACGAAAACTTATAGCAGAATAATAAAATAAATTAGAATCTAAGAAATGTTCTGAGCCCAAGATAGTTTTTATTTGCGTTAATCAGCTATTAAATTCTGTTTGGCAAGTTTATAACTGATTTTTACATAATTTCCGACTTTTAATTCATACACGGGTTCTGCTCATGCCTTAAACCAGGACCACTTAAACTAGGGGTTCCGACATTAAGTGAAACTGCGAAAATATTGATAACTTGTGCATGTGCCAGTTTCTTTGATATAAAACAGTCAACTCAATACAGAAAATTATCTTGACGTGAGGCGATTCATTCAACTTTTGCACATAAAGATATTCAACAAATTTTTTTCTGCGCATGTGCAGTGTAATTAGACTAATTGGAACGTTTTTAATTCAAATTCGTCGATAAATAGAATTCCCCCCTTGATCTTTAAATTTCCTATTAACATAATATTAAAATATAAACTATAATTCGAATTTATTTTGTTTAAACTCGAAGTCAAAACTAAAAATTGTTTTAATTTCAGAATTGTTTTCGTTACTTAAATACTTTCTTAACAAGTGTCGTCAGTGACTGAGACTGATTTTTAAGGCCCTTAATTCACTCGAGGGCTTTAATGTGCAATGTATTCAATAAAAAAACAATAAAAAAGTTCTTACTCCTTTAAAAAAACTTTAAACACGTTAGATGTGAATTGTACTGTTTATTTTCAAGTTTTACTGTACAGTTGCGGCATTCAAAATGCTGCATATTGTTTGTTTAGTAGAATCATTTACTTATTTATTACTAATTATTTTTAAAATTATTTTTTTTAAAATTATAGTTATTATCACTTCATTTATTAAAATTTCTTACTGTTTATTTATTTACTATGCGTTATTTATTAAAACTGTTAAATATTAAAAATGAATCTTTATTGTCATTTTTAGCTTAAAAATGACCGTTTTCTCTTGCTATTCTCTTCTCTAAGCCCAATTTTCCTTAATTCGAATTTTCGGGTAAAATTGGATTTCTTTAAGATCCCGTCAGCTTCAAATCTGCGAGGCTCCACTATAATTAGTGATACTTCATTTTTTTTCGACTAGAGCGTGTATTTTGGGCTGTGAGAAGATTTCTACATAGCTGAGGTACAGTAGAACCTCGAAAATCCGAACTAATTGGTGCTGACCTCTGTTCGAATTATCCGGCAAATACAGTAAAACACTTTTTATATACCAAATCTATAGAGTATTGACTTTAGGTACTCTGTTAAAAGCCAGAGAAAGAGCTAGCTACGATTCGCATCGCAAGTAGGTTCATATTAGTTTCTTACGTCGAAAGAAGATAACATAATCTTTTTTTCTCATCTTTTTGCCGTCAGTCATCATTACTGGGTTATCAACTGTAAATGGCGCCCGGAAATACAGTAGAACCCCAAGAATCCGAACTAATTGGGGATGACCTTTGTTCGAATTCCGGGGAATTCGGATTATATGGGAAATTCGGTAAAATAGTCTTGATATACCAAATGTAGTAGAGTATTGTCTATGAGTGCTCTGTGAAGGCGTGCGGAAAGAGCACGCGGTGATTCGCACGGTACAGTGGCAAACAAGTTGAGGGTAAAAAGAAAGATATCTGAGTTTGTTTCTACTAATTAAGATGTCGTATTCACTCTTAAATACCAATACAAATGTTTCTTTTAAGTTAGGAATAAACATTAGCTTCGTTTCTGATTCCTAATTGTTATTTTACTTCATTTTTTAATAAAAAAGTTTTCAGAAAATTTTAAAAAGATCTTCGGATTATCCGTAACGTCGGATTTCCGAGGTTCTACTGAATTTTTGTAATTCAAATGGCTTCGATAGTGGACATAGTTTACGAAGTCTTGCTTCAAACTAGTTAAAACTGTTAAATTCATAATTTCCTTGGTTCAGAAGATTTCGACAGAATGCCACGGATATTGACAAAAGGCTTCAAATTCATATTTCTTGACAAACAGACAATAACTTTTAACACTGAAAGAGCTGAAGATTGCATCTGAAGTTTTAAAAGTGTTCTTATTTTTGTATTTATTCTCTTCCAACATCACCTCAAAATCGCTATTGTTCTCACAAAAATTTCTCTATTTTTCATATTCCGTGAAAATAGCTGCTGTGTTTATCATTCCGAATTTTTCATTTATTTTAAATCTTCTAAGAACCTTTTATTTTTCATTTTTCAGCATATTTTCATTTTTTATTTTCTTTGAACTTTCCAAGATTGTTCTTCTTTCCATTAGGAAGTCGATTAGAAATTCTAATTATTTTCTCTTGTTCTTGCGCACGTGGCGCAAATTACATTAAAGCAAAAAGTATAAAAAAAGGAAAGGAAATTAATTTGTGCAAAACAATTTTTTTCACAGCTTTTTCAGAGTTTTATATCAAAAGTATTTTATTTTAAAGCATACTATAAAGAACAGTCTTATCTTTAGAAGAAATCAGAGTCTAAGACTGAAATCGCATTTATACCCGCTTTTTATTTAACTTGACTTGTTTCATGTTTGTGAAGATGGAATTTCGTAATCGATTTTTCACTTACTTCCTTATGTGCTAGGGTTGAGAAGTTTTGTACAGTTGTTGCTCCCGAATAAAATACAATATTTTCACATTTTTAGATCTTAATTATCAATTAATCGATTGATTTGAATTAAATTTTGATACCATGCGGTAACAAATTTTAGAAAAATTGATTTTAAGATTCCATAATATGTATAATAATGAATTATGTTAAAGAATAAAAGCAGAAGAAAATAAAATAAAAAAGGATTGTTTAAAAACACGCTCTTGTTAATATACTAAAGTGTAGAAAATAGTTATTTATCAAAAATATGGATGTCAAAACAAAATCGCAAAGCGTGAGGAGCTGAAAACAATACTACAAAAAATTTAGCCACAATGAAAGAAAATTCCTTAACATCCATTACAAATTAAAATGTGTTGTAAATATGATTAAAATTCCAATTTTGTTTAGAGTATTTCTATAAGCGCCTCAAGCTTTCGTTTTGACGTCCTTATTTTTACTAAAAAAGTTTCTACTTTTTCCACATTAATAACAGCTTGTTTTTAAAAGCTTTTTTGCACTTTTAAACTAGCTTTTTTCCTATTGAATCTTTTAAGCATACAAATGCTTTCTTTCATTTATTAAGTAAGGCCCTTAAATTGTTTTTAATGAAATACTACAAAATTATGTAAGTTTTAATAATTATTATGAGTAACTTATATTTTATTCAGGTGTATTATGTCTTCTGAGACCAAAATAACAATTTGCAAAGTGCAAGCATTGTTATACAATTTACAAATCTCTAAAATGGAGGGGTTTTTTTTTACGAGTATGTATTAGAATTGCATATAATTTTTACAAAATCATAAGACTGATAATAAATGCTGCCAGACAGAAATTTATAAAAGATTCATGCACTAGAACACAAATTAAATATTTTACAGACGATAATTTTGTCAAACATACATATCCTATAGACGATATTTTTACTAGGCACGATTTCAACTTCCTAATGAAACAACACTATAGTTGATTCAGCTGCCAGAGTATTCCTACAAAGGCATTCTTAATTTCAAACGGCCATCTAGGATTTTTACATCATTTTTAAAGGCGCATATTTTTTTGCTACAGCTGTTTTCAGAGTTGTAATATTTTAAATAACGTTCTGTCGGAATTTTCAGATTCGTTCCTTTTATCAACTCGTATTTAAAACTTACATTAGGTGCTGTATGGCTACAGATTAAATTTTTGTCTTGACAATGACCTATAAAGATTTATTGTGATTTAACAAAAGGCTTTATTTACGATATTCAAAACAATAATTTTATATAAATTTAAAAAAAAATTACTTATTTCTGAATCTGCTCTTGCGTCGCGATGAAAGAATGTTAAAAAAATCTTTCGCATATGCACTAAAATCTTTCATATTCGCCGACTCTATAGACAGATACGGGACCAAATTTTTTTGTATGAAAATAAGAGACATTATGGTCTTTTGTAGCCATTTTCTTTCCACATTCGGTGAAACAATTTCGGCATTCGTTTCAAGTTTTACTTCAAGTTCGGAACTTTTGTTCCGATGTGTTCAAATAATTTTACGGATCATTAACTCACACAAAATTAACTTTCGTTCATTTTCCCAGAATTGTTTTGCCTCTGAGAGAATAGAATTAAATTTCCTATCATCAAGAAAAGAATTCTATCCTTTGCGAATTCACGACCTTCAAAATCCATGTAAGATTCTAAAAGAATTTTTTTCAAAAAATAAGAACTTCAGAAGTAACATTACAAAGTCTTGCATGTGTCCCTTTGTCCATGTTATCCCGACGTTTTAATATTATAATTATCTTACTTTCACAAAGCAAATAAAATTTTATACTAAAGAACACCAAAAGTTAGGTACCTCCTTACCTTTGCGGCACGAAAACATTAGGAGTCTTGGGGATAATTCTGTTATCAGCGGCATAGAGCATAATAACAAACTGTTAGTTTATGGCAAGAAAATGTAGTAATGCTGTTAAAAAAGAGTTTTTATTTTGTATGTTCTAAAAAATGGCCCTGAATTCTTAAAACAGAAATTGTTGGAAGTCAAAATTGCTGTAGGAAAGTGAAATTACCTGCGAAATGTTGATTTCATGTGATTCCACAAAAAAAATGGCGCCGAAGACTGAAATTATCACTTTTCCTCGTGTGGGTAAGTTCGTTTAAATTTTTTTGAAATACTGGCAATAAAAAAATGTTTCGCATTTGTTCAATATCTAGAACACACCTTTCCATATCAGTTTTAGTCACATCCTCAAACCTATGATTTTAATAGATAAATTTTGGAATAAAAAAAATTAACATTGAAATTCTTTTTATGATACTTATGTGTATTTACCTATTTTTAAGAGTGACATTTTGTTTATGCACTACAGTAATATACCTTTTCTTGTTTGCTTGGCTTAAGTAATAAGATTTTCGAAATCTGAGTTTTATTTTTCCTTAACTTAAGGCGTCCCGTGATTGTTTGCTCAATCCCTATACAGACTTAAAATCACTGCTGAAAAAAATATTAAATATTTCATTTGTAAGAATTAAACATTTTCATCTTTTAAAATTAATCGCATTATAAAATATTGAGAGAGCTTAGCCTTTTAGGCAACGGATAAAAATTTTCGGAGAACCTGTAGATTATGAAATTCTTGCCCCTCCTCGTTAGAATTATATTGGATTTAAATATAATTCTTTAAGTTACATGATTAAGAGGTGAAATAATTTTTAATTAATTGATGCTAAGATGGGACATTTCCTATTAAAAGGAAGGTCTTAAGAAATGGAGAGAAACATGTCATTTATAAAATCGAATTTTAAGATAAATGAAATTTTGAAGGTTAGACGATTAAGAGGCGAAATAATTTTTATTTACTTAATTCTGAGATGGTGGATTTCATAGTAAAAGGAATTTAGCTAAACCAATTTAAAAGATCTCAAGAAATAGAGAGAAACATTTCATTTGCAAAAGTTGAACTTTTTGATTTTTTAAAATTAATCGCATTATAAAAATCTGAGACAGCTTAGCCTTTCGGCGAATCGATATAAAATAACGATATAATAACTTATAACAACGATATAATAACATGTTTTCTTACTTAATATTTTGTCTTTCGTTCAAATAATAATGTTCGTTTTGTCGTTCGCTTGTTGTCTTTTGTTAAAATAATTAATGGATGATACCTAAATCTTAACACTTGTTCTGTAAGTATAACTACGTAGCGCTTTCTCTTAAAAATGATATCATACATCCCATTTGCATCGTGACAACATAATTTGCCTATTTTACGGCCCAAATATTTAATAGAATCGAAGTTATGAAACCGATCCAATCTAGGCGCCGCGCCGGTCCAAATTCAGAAGCTCTCCCCATTATGAATGTAATCAAAATTCCAATTTATTGTATAGCAACGGATACGGAAACTATCCGCGCTTTTGCGCATGATCCGGGCGGAGTTATTTTCATCAAAATAGGGGGGAAGTGAAGAATGGAAGGGTGATGTTTACATTTTACTGAGCGTGATCGAACTAAAAACTCCGGAAATGCGCTCATATGACTCATGGTCTGACACCCCTTTTGGTTTAAAATCGTCCAAAAGAGGTAGTCGCGGAATCCGCGGTCAGACTATACTTACAGTATTTCTATGAGCCCCTCACGCTTTTACGATTTTGTTTTAACGTCCGTATTTATGATTTAAAGAAATTATTTTCTTCTGTTAGTGCACTAATTAAAGCGTACTTTTATAAACTTTTTATTTTTATTATTCAATCGGACATTACATAACTATTAACCAAAGTGGCCTTTTCAGTCCCATTCCTTCAGTAATCGAAGTACTTTGGCCTCCCGTCTCTTTAAGCTTTCTTCCCCAGACACATAGATATTAAAAGAAGTGTGCTAACAGCCAAATTCCGTGAAAGCAAACACTATTAGGTCCACAAAAGAAATCACGCCATCCGTGCTGAAACGGGTAGTGCCGCCGAGTGGATATTTGTCACCAGAATTTCAGCACCTTCCTTAGGTAAACAGGAGTTACTCAGAAGTCAGTTGGAATCCAAAACTAAAAGCAAACATCCGACAGGGCGTTGCAGAACAGTTGACCTGACTTTTCATGTGTCGGTCTTCAGTCTTAAGAAGCATAGCTCCATCTTTTTTGGCATATGAAACTATAAGAATTAGAAATGGATTTTTTACCATTTTATTCGATTGGGTTACATTGATTAACAATAAAATATCGTAATTTTTGTATTTTTTTAAAACAAGGCTTCTACATCTGACAGACACAATCCAAATTGAGGTCGCATGTAATCCCACATAATTCTTCTTTTGGATTCTTCAATATTCGTGAGCAAAAATTATTAAAAAAGAGAGAAAATAAGCGAAATGAAAAAGTTTTTTAAAACACGCTTTTAGTGTACTAAAATCTTAGTAACTCTTTTTGATAAATAATATGGAGATCAAAACAAAATCTTAAAAGTGTGAGGCAGTGCTGGAAGTAAATTGGATTTGAATCTTGATCTATAATATGTTTTTAATTTTTATTGAATGTTTTGGAATTTCCTTTCATTCAATATCCATTGCGGCTTAATTTCCGTATAAGGGAAAGTGGGGTAAAACCGGGTACCTAAGACTCTAAGGCCTGTTGCAGCTAAACTATTCGACACAGAGCTTGTCAAATTTTATTAAACTATTCATTGTTTATTGTAGTACAATATATATTTCCAGAAAATTCATAGTTTTTCTACTTGTTTTACTAATGATATTTTTATAAAAGAAAAAACTCATACCACTCAGTTTTACCCCACTAGTGGGGAAAAACCGTGTACACATATTAACTCTATGGGAAATTAGGAAAACTCGATTTTCAGAGGAAAAGTAGAGGGCATTTTTATTTTGTATGACGATTTAAGAATATTAATTCACATGTAAAGCTGTTGTCTTCTTCCTCTGCTCCACTGAAAGTTACGTGGGCCCAACTAAGACAGTTTCTACATTGGATTAACCTTTTTTATTTATTTAAATTAGAAAGTACATCATTAAAATATAAACAATCAATATCTGATGCGTTTTTATCGTCGTTATGGGAAGAATCATCATTACTGACTATCCCGGTCTTACGCCACTTGGAGTACCCGGTTTTACCCCGAGTGCAAAGGTTATAAAAAAGAAATAGAACCGTTCAAATATTGGACTAAATCTTTATTGTTTGATAGGGTATAAATCCTTAGTAAACGTATAATTAGCTGGACTTAATATAGTTTTTATAACTGTAATGAATATTAAATAAGGATGGCTTAAAATCAAACGAACATTAGAGAGTTGACGTCTTAAAACAAATAAATCTTCACAGACGCAATGAATTCAACAGCAATATCGCGCCACTATGACTATTCCTTTTTCTTGACTATTAGAGTGTAATTCAGTATCTGTCCTCTATATAGGAGAACTAATAGAGCCAGAATCAAAGGTACCCGGTTTTACCCCATTCTCCCTTACTGTTTTCTATGAGAAACTTAATCGATTGATTGATAATAATGTTCTAATAATATTAAAAATTGGATTATCATAAAGAACAACTGAAAAAATTTTATAACTCTATAGAATGGTAATGTTTTCAGCGCTTTAAGCTTTAAAGATTTTGTTTTTAAGACATTAATAAAATTGATTTGCTAAAAACATTTTTATTTTGATTATTTTCGACTTTTTATTTTTTAACATATTTTATAATTCAATATTGTAAACATTATGGAATCTTATAATAAGATTTTTTTCTCACATTCGCTGCACTTTTAGCCTAAAGGCCGAGAAGCTATTCAGATTCATTACCAGATCACTGCTCTTGTTTAAATCAAAATTTAACTTAACTTAATCGATTAACTTATAATAATGTTCTAAAATATTAAAATATTATATTATTATCGAGAACAATTGAAAAAAATTTCAGAACTCTAGTTAGGGACGGCGGTTATTGCGAAAATAACCGGTTTTCGGTTATTCAGATTTTTCTCCCACCTCCGGTTTAACCTGGCGGTTATAAATGCTCAAAATAACTGGTTTTCGTTTTTTTTCTTTTTATGAAAAACAAACTCCGTTTGTAGACAACATTTTTCATCAATATTGTTTTTACAGGAAATCAATCCACTGGCAAATATTTATCCGTTCATAAAGACTCTTTCAGGAATCCGCCAGCTAACAGATGCCTCGAGGAAGTGGTTGTCGTTGATTGGCCTAAGATTATGAAATTCAAAGCTTCATAACTTGGTAAATTTTAGTCTAATGGAACCTAAAATCGAACCTATAGGTTATGAGGAAGCGGATAAGTTATTAGCCTTATCCGGTAATTGATTTTTTAAAAAAAATAACCGGTTATAACCGGTACGAAAAAAAACCGTTTAACCGAAACAAAAAAAACAGGTTTTAGGTTAAAACCGGTAAGTTTTTACCATCCCTAACTCTAGTACATCAGGAAGTGATTGATAAATCAATTACAAAAATCCATCTTTACGAACACGAAACAAGTAAATAAAAAAGTTCATAACATTCTCGACTTAAACGATTTTATTGAAATTTACTAAACAACTTTTTAAAGTTTAATTCCCCCTCAGATCTTACGAATTAATATTTCATTTTCTTATTTATATTCAAATTTCTGGGTTCCAACGAATTGCTCGCAGAAGCAGAGCTTGCTGCTGCATATTTTATTGGATTTTCTCCAAGCGAAACACACATGCGGACCAGATTCCTTTGAAAGTCTCCAGTAAGGAAACGTTCCCCTTTATATTGGAGCTAAGTCAGGTACTACCTGTGGGCTCCAAGGTTTCTTTGACCTACAGAAGATGCCACACTTTCTTTTTATCATGAGTCCTTGACTCATGGATTTGGCTAGATATGCTAGATCAAGTGGTATTAGAGCCAGCATCACTTTTAAGTTGCAGATATTTTTTTTTATTGAAATGGGGTCTCGTATGTTTTACCTACCCGGAAAGTAAGTAAATCTTAAGAATCCCAGTTTTAAAAGAAAGAGCTTCTTTTCTATTCCAGTTTGAAAATGATAAAATACCTTCTAAATAATATTTAAAATACTGGAAGACTATAATACAAATATTTTCAGACTATAATACAAATATAAGACAAAGAGAAAAATATATTGTAAGAAATGAAAAGAAAAAGGCGTGAAAATATAGTTATTTCCAGTTGAGACTCTCCCTCAAGAACCGTTATTTGGGGATTTGCAGATGAACTAAGGCATGCTCATGAAATCACGAATTAATTCGCCTTGCTGTCCGAGTTTAAGTTCTTACTTTCTCGTATACGCAGTATACAAAGAACAAATATTGTAATCGTCAAAAAATTCAACCTCGAGATTTTGATGAATCTCCCAGTTTTAGAACTCTCTGGGTCAGAAATAAAACCATTTTTGGAATGCTGTCTTCAGGTCTGTCTGTCTGTGAAAACGATAATTCAAAAATAGAGTGAGCTAGATGGAAAAAAATTGGCAGGCCCTCTTTACATCAAAATCTTAGACTTCCATTAAATTTGGACGTTAACCCTTTCAAGACCCGAGCAAATGTGAACACAATATTTCAAGAGCGCAACGAGCTAGAAAGGCAGAAATTTGCCATATGGGTTTATTACCAACAGGCCTGCCGATAAAGAGACAAAACCCCTGGGCCCGCTTTCCAGGGTTAAGGGGAAAAAATTTTTTCAAGCGTATTCATATTTATCTATGACAAATTGGGGTCAAAGAACTACATTTTTCATTTATTTTCTCTTAATATAAAACTCGCACATTCTCATTATATTAATCGAAATTAGATTAAATTTTAAAACCCATTAATGCCCAAGTCGCATTTTTTCAAAAATATTTCTTAAACTAATATTAAATGCCGTGAAATCAACTGAAAATTACTAAAAAAATCCTGCATGAAAAATTTATGTTTCAGTGCAGTCCTAAACCTAGCGTCCCTATTTAGGCAATGTCCTATTAATGCAAAAAAAATCCATATCAAAATCTAAAATTATGCGAAATTCCAGAAAAAACATATTCTTACAATTGTATTTACTGATATATTGGCTAAAATGTAAGTAAATTAATTGCTTAAATAATTGAACAAACTTAGCCTTTTCTTCTTCATATTGCAAAATATTACTCCCGAGTCTGACTCGGGAAAAATCAAAAGGCTGCATTATCAACAGACCGCTTGATATGTGCTAGCTACCAGCGATTGAATATAGAAGAAACGTGCACACAAAAATACTTTTTTATAAAATTTATGCTGAAAAAGTAATTCCTGTGAGTTTATGGTGCATTTTTAGACGCGTCCCTAAAAAGGGACGCTAGGCAATAATGGGTAAATTCAAATCCGATAAATCATATTTTTATTGCGATCCCGTCAGCTTGCAATTAGTCAACTTCTATTGTCATACGTCCATGACTTTTACTGAAAATCCAAAACTATACAACTCGACTCACTGAAAATATTTTATGAACAGTTGTTAAAATGTTATCTTTATAACGTCTACTTTGAATCTTTCTGTATAGTGTTTACTTTACAGCATTGATATTCATCTTCTTTCAACTTTTAAGCAACTTATGTTTACCTAAGAAAGGTGCTGTGAAATCAGTTTATTGAGCTCTGACGACCAATATCGATACGACGCTCAGAGCATAGATAATATTTACAGTTTAAGATATTCGATTTATTAGTTCTTTAACCCTTTCACCATGACTGGATCATGAGTCTTCTGAAAGCATATGACCGGAGTAAAGTTGTTCCCGGAGAATGACAAAAAATTTTAAAAATCAATTTCTAGGAGCAATTTTTAAGTTAAAATTAAACTAATATTTCTATATAATTTCCAATAAAGTGGGACGTGGCTAATTCGAAGCTGATGAGACCACAATAAAAATTCGATTAATAGAAAAATTCGAATTAGGAAAAACTGTGTCTAAAAATGATTACAGCAAGAAAAGAATGCCAATTTTTAGACCAAAAATGGCCGGAAAGATTTATGTACAATATCTAACAGTTTTTAATAACTAATTCATAATTAATAAATAAACAGTAAGTATTTTTAATAAATAAAACAATAATTATTAGAATTACTTTTTTTAATAATTTTGAATCTAATAATTATAAATGATATTGTAACAGTTTAGTTGTATTAACGTCCGTTTTGAAGCAACACGGGAGCTATTTTGGGACGGACTTCGTCATTTTGAACTGCGATCAGATGACGAGGACGACACCTGAGCTGGCGCTACCCTTTCCAAACTTCAGGACGTTTGGCTCCCTAGGTATTATTTAAAGTGCGGCAATCTTGTATATTTGTGTGCTTTTATATGTTTTTCATTGTTTTTTTTTCATTTCTCCTCACCTCGCTTCTCGTTATTATCCATTTTTTTTGTGTAGATGTGACCAATTTTTTTTTACATTTATACCATTTTAAAAAAATTTGAATATGTTTCTGTATCTATTCCCCTTGTTAATTCACTTCATTGCTTCCATTCATGTGTTCGTATGGATGTGGCCAATTGTTGTCACATTCATACTATACTCCACCTATTTTTTGGGAATTTGCATTTGTATCATTTCCTTTGAAGCTTCCTTCAACCCTTTATTGAATATTTTACTTACTTCTATAAGCCTTGTGTTATACTTGTTGGTGCACAAGGAGTTTTTCCTCAAGAGAATACAAAAAAAAAACACTATTTACTTATCATTCCTAAACTCAAAACTTGAGAGATTTTTTCCTCGAACTAAAATTTTCCCATTTCAGTTCGATCAAAGTAAAAGATATCTGACGAAACGCATAGTATAACCTTTTTTTGCAAAAAAAATATATTAGTTCTCACTTAAATGCGTTCTCAAAAAAATTAACAAAGGAACTTGGCCAATTCGAACGTTTTTAATTCAAATTCGTCGGTAATTCAAATTATTTTGCTCTGATCTCTTGAATTTCTTATGAAATATTAAAATAGCGTCTATAATTCGAATTAATTTTGGCTAGTTCGAACACAAAACTAAAAATTAAGCAAAATTACTTTTATTTCTGATTTCTTTTTATTCAATACGTCCGTACCTTGTGTCGTTAATAATCGTCATCTAGTTAAGTTATATTAACGTCCTGTTTTGAAGCAATGCGAGGGCTGTTTTGGGGACGTCATTTTGAACCACTGTCGGATGTCGAGGACGACACCTCAGCTGGCGCTACCCTCTCCAAACTTCAGCACCGCACGAAAAGAAGCATTGAAGAACCCTATTCCACTGAAGATGAATAGGGTTCTTCAGTCTGGGTCTCCGAAGCTAAGACCTAACCACTAGACCACCGCGACCATATGTTAACAGCAAATTCAAGAAAGTAGAGTAAAAATTCCAATTACAGAAGAATTCGAATAAAAAAAAACTGTCGAAATAGCAAAGTTTCACTGGCAATGAAAGACAACATTTAATAAAAATCAGATGATAGGCGCATTTATTTTTGTCACGTGACTGTGACGTCACCAGAATGGACTCTATTTCTTCAACTACAACTAGCGTGAGTGGTATCCCCAAAACTTTCTCGTATCCACCCTAACGCGGGTGGGGAAAAATAAACAGAGCGGCAGTAACATCGACGATTCCATAACACAGGTGGGGGAAAACGCGCGCGCCGTTTTTTGCGTCGTAGAATGGTGAAGAAACCGAATATGCAATTTGAACGCCTTTTTTTCAACCGATTGAAACCAAAATTGGATATAGTTCTACAATTAACATAAGAAGACCGCATATCAATTTTTATTTATCTAAGCCATAGGGTTTAGATGTTATCATGTTCACACAAGTATGCAATTATACAGACTGACTGACTGTCACCCCTTTGGCAGATTTTGTCCAAAATTTGATACGAACCTATACTCCTGATGATAAAACTGTGCACCAAATTTTATCTATCTTCTATTTAAGTTTTTGAGTTATCGTGTTCACATGAACACGGACAGACAGACCCGTCCCTAGGACGGATTTTGTCCAAAATTTGATAAAAACTTACAAATTATGTGTCAAGATCACATACCAAATTTCATCCCCGTAGCTCTAATAGTTTTCGAGTTATTGTGTTCACAGACAGACATAATTCTAAAATTGTGTTTTTCGTACTCAAGGAGGTTTAATACGTGGAGATTCATCAAAATCTCGAGTTCGAATCTTTTTGACGATTACAATTCTTTCTCTTAGTATATTTCGTATACGAGAACGTAAAAAGGAGATCATATGCTATTACAGATGAGAAGAGGAATTTGTTTTTGAAAAAAATAGAAGAATAGAAGTTTATTGGAAAATTCTGCAGACGCTTCGTTATTATAACAATGTTAAAACTCTTTATACGTTTTCATTTGCCAGAAAATTAATATTTTTGGAGTCTTGGATAAAGACTTATTTGTTGGCAAAGTGTTCCTCTTAAGGATTTCTGTACAAAGATTCGGAAAAAGTCAAATAATGTACTTGTAGGAACAACTCTTCTGACGATTTATGGCTTAAATTTAATAAGTCTCTTTGACTTAAGATTTTTGTTTATCTACTTCAATACTTATTTTTTAATCATCATGCAGACTATTTAATTTCCTTGTTAGCTTTTTCTTAGTTCTTGGAAAAACATTGTCTGAGCAGATATCACAGAAACTGTGACATACAAATCCTCTGCTCCAGCTTTTTCCTTTTTAGATACAGGCCTATATCGGGACAATCTCCATTTACCCATCTTGATATTTCTTTCTAAACGTGAATAAAACCTGAAATTATTATAAATAAATATTCCTATTTTAATTCATTTTGTATTTAACAGCGGCCTATTGGGTCATAGCATATCAAAAGAACACGAATTGGAGGGAGAAGGTTATGGGTTCTATGCACGGTTGTACTCTTAACCAGTATTATTCAAAAACTGCTATATTGACGTGAGCTTTACCAACGAATTGCCTGTTGTGGTCGGGGGCCCTATTGAAAGATTTCCACCAAGCGAAACACATAAGTGGACCAGTTTCCCTGAAAATCCTCAAGGAAGGCAACCTACCTCCATATATTGAAGCTCAGACTGACTTCTTTCTCTGAAGCTACCCATTTTCTCCAAGGTCATTTTGACCAACATAAGATGTCACACTTCCCTTTCATTATGAGTCTTTGACTCATTGACTGGCTAGATATGTTTAACCATGTGGGATTAGGAATATTATAAGGTAAACAGAGATTTTAAGTATACGATTTATTTTATTTGGAGGCTTTGATCGACAATTAAGTGTGGGTTTCTTCAGTCGAGGATTTCAGTAAATGACTTTTTATATCATCTAACTTATTTTTAGTCATCTTTCGAGCGCAAGCTAGAATATAATATAGCTATAAAATAGTCCAACCTTAAATTCTCAGCCGTTCTAGATAATTTTATTAAGTGCTGACAGAATCACACCATCTCTTTTACGGGAAATACAATTTTTCTTTTTTCGTATAAAATTGCCCTGCAGCGGAGAAAATTTCCCTTGTTTCGACGAATTTCACTTTTGTTATCAAATTTCCAGAAGCTTAAGGATTTAATACAGGGTTCTTCATACGCTTACTTATTTTCCAAATGAAAAGATTTAAAAATCATGTCTATAATTATAATACGTTTCTATGTTTATTTTAAAATCTGCGCTATTTATATCTTTAAATCGTCTCTTTTTTACATTTTCTGTTTTCACAAATATAGCCTGTGAATATGTCAGTAAATAAGCCTTTAATAAAAACCTTTCTTAAATAAGTCTTAGTAAAATCTTTTTTAAAGGTTCGAATAAGCCTTTAAACTGACATATTGAGAATTTCCATTCTCACTGAGAATGATGATGATTCAATAAATTTCAAAGACTTTTACTTTTTTGTATATGAATTATACAAAGAGAAATTATTGCAATCGTTACAAAAATTCGACCTCTAGGTTTTGATGAACCCTCATGTTTTAGACCTCCTGGAGTTAAAAAAAAGTTGCTTGAAAGTTAAAACGATAACTCTAAAACGTAACAAACTATGCAGATGAAATTCGTCATGGGGTCTCTACAACAAAACTGCAGCTTTTCTTTTGCATGCGAACGCGGTAACTCAAAGGCACAAAGAGCTAGATGGATGAAATTTAGGATTTCGTAAGTTTTTCAGAGTACAAGAATGTCAGTTTTATCATCATAAATAACCCGGCTAACGGTGTCTGTCTGAATATTCGAGCGTCTGTGAACCCGATAGCTCAAAACTGAAACAACGTAGATCAATGAAATTTGGTATGCAGTCTTGACACCATCAGTGTAGATCTGTGTCAAACTTTGAATCCAATCGGTGGAAAAAAATACGTCCAAAATTCCATTTTTGGTTTCATTCATTACACTACGGAGGCTAAAACGCGCCATATTGTGTTGGTATACGAGAAAGTCGAAGGAAGTACATTCCCACCGGTTTTCATTGTTTCTCCCTTATATATTTAGATTTAATGTCGAAACGAAAGAATACAATGTATTACAAACATTAATGCATTATCAGATTTTCAAGCCATATGCTAGTGGCATGGAAAGTAAACGTTTTGAAAAGAATAGATTAAAGGATCGTCTGCGATTTCGAAGACCGCATTTAATCTCAAGTAGCATTAAGTGCCTAATAAGAGCGTAATGGCAAATTTCACGATTTTAAAACTGAATTCAATGCTTTTAAAATTTTCCTGTGCTCTCTGAAAGTTAATACCGCGGAACTTGGTTTATTCGAGGGTTTTTAATTCGAATTCTTCTCTGGTCCCTTGAATTTTTTATTAGCATATTTTGAAGAATTGTCTGTAATTCGAATTTCTTTTGGTTAATTCAAAGTCAAAAGCGAAAAATTTTAATTTTTTTATTTTTAATTTATATTTCTGATTTTAATTTTAATTTTTAATTATTTTTCGTTAGTAAATACGTCCGTACCTTGTTCTTTAGTGATCGTTAGTGAATAATATTTTAAGGCCCTTACTTAGATCGAGGGCTTTACTGCTGTACAATGTATTCAATCAAAAAAGACATAACAATATCGCTCTTTTTAAAAAATCTTTGATAACGTTTGATAAGAATTCTACCGTTTATTTTGAATTTTTAATATACAATTGTTTTATTCAAAGTACTGTATGCTGATTGCTTGTTAAAATTACTTACTTATTTTTTAAATATTTTTTTTTAAAATTAGTAAAAATATTATTATAGTTTTTGTCACTTTATTTACCAATATTTGCTTATTTGTTGAAAGTATTATTTTAAAATTATTAAAAGTTTTATTATTACTTTTTATTTATTAAGATTACTCTCAGTATATTTATTAATCATTTATTATTATTTATCAAAATTGATAAATTTTGAAAAACCTGTGTTGGCATTTTTAGTTTTAAAATTGTCATTGTTAATTGTTTTACTTATTTTTAAATTCAGATTTGTTTAAATTCGAATTTTGTATAAATCGAATTTTTATTGTGGACCCATCACCTTCGAATTAGCTAAGTTCCACTTCAATACTTTAGAATAAATTAAGAGATTAAAACAGAAAATGCTGAGAACATTACAATTGCTACTATAAGATATGCAAAGCGAATCCGTGAAAGACATGTACCTTTTGGTCAATTCATTATTTCTTGATGTTCACAACATTTCAAACTTTCCGCTTTTCATAACAGTTTAAAATGTCACAGTTGTTTGGCTCATTCATCATAACTGTTATGAGCTGAATTTAAAAACATTTTTCATAAGAAAACATGCTCACCAGAAGTCGTCGACTTCTAAAATTTGTTTAGAAATGTGACAGACAGTGATCACTTTTCGCATCATTTTTTCTCCTTTGAATTCAAACATTTGTTGAAAATGTTATCTAAAAGTAAACTAGATTTACCCGATTCACTAGACCGAACAGTTTTATATTCACTACCTTCGCTTCTTCCGACCGCCTGTTTGGAATTAGGTATCGTCTGCAATCCCATGCGATCTTTGCGAGTGCAACGTGTTTAAATTATTGAATTTATCAGCTGCAGCTGGACAGCTGATCGTCTCAAACAGCATTTCAAAGGATTTTCGAGACAGTTTTATAATTGTAGATAATAGATTCCTAACAGATGCTTTTTATCACCTTTAAAATATAAATCATGATAATGCTAAACTAAGAATGAAATGTTAGTCGAGTAAATTTAACTTTATATTTTTCAGTGATTCTACTTTAAGAGTTTTAAATAATCTTCTTTCTAAACCAGACATTGCGAAAAGGATACTTAGCTAATAATTTTTTTTTGAAAAATCATTTTAAGAATTTTGGAATTAAGAACAATTCTTTAATGATAAGAACCATTCTATAATTCGAATTCCATTTCTTCATGCAAGTCACAAATTGAACTTGAATAAATCGAACATCATAAATTGATTTCAATTTTAGAAAACCTTGATATTTAATTTTATCTTTTTAGCTTTTGATTGTTGCAGTTCATATGGTAAGTTAAGGAACTCGCGATTAAATAGAGACTTAAAACATTATTAGGTATTAACCTTTTCGCCACTGCGCACAGCGGAATATTTGCATGGAAAATGTGGACAAAATGCAAATTTTTGAAAATAGTTTTAAGATAATCAAATATACTTAACTATGCAGTTAAATAGCTTTAATTTCCTACTTTAAGTCTATTTTTTGCATTTTCGCACCCAGTAAATTAATATAGTTGTTGCAAGTTAGAAATTAGTGCTTGCGAATTTTTTTATGATCGCAGCCTTTTCAAAAGAGCTGTTTTTAAGTGCACAATCAAGTAAGAAAGCGCAGTTTCACTTCAGCATTTTGTACTGGACCTTATTCTTGGAAAAATAACACACAAATTTTATACATTTTTGTTACAATATTTTGTAAATGTAAGATAATTAAAACTTGTGAGACATTTTTTTAAAATTTTAAATAATTTTTAGAAACATTAAGGATTTAGTTGTACTTCCAAGCCTTTCCAAGCATAAATTTTTGTACCAAAGGAAAGCCTAAATCTCTAAGGAAGAAGATAAAGTATTTGCCGCGGATTCCCGCGGAAGGACTTGTGGTTTCACTTTTTGTTTATAGTGATTGAAAATAATGAAATATCGTTTTATACGATTTCAGTTGTTTAAAATATATTTTTATAAGATTCGACAATAAAAATTTGTCAAGAAGGTTACTGTGATACGCATTCTACCCTGTAAACCTTCAAAAGTTGAAGACGATAACTGAGAAGACACTCTCATCTCCAAAATTCCGTACCACAACAGCTTAAGAATGTAAAAAATATTTATAATAAAAGTATTTTGAAAATTGAAATATAGTACAACCAAAGTAAGCTAAGCTAAGCTAAATAAACAAAATTTCCGCCATAGAAGACTTAATCGGAACTCGCAGACGTTTTCTATGGCGTATATCTGCGAGAATTCGAACATCATTTTTTTTTAGAAATCGAGATCGCTAATAGAGGAGACTTATGCAGTTTGATATTTATTACTTTGAACAATAGAATGGATCGCTTGTGGAGGTAATCATCTGGAATTATTTCGTTTCTATTAATTATTTATTGCCATTTTTAGATATTTTAAGAAGAGTTTGGAACATTGGTATAATATTTATTTTGAATATGCGTATTTTGAATTGTGAATAAGTATGTGGAGGATTGTATATCTAAATTGTAAATTCTTAATGTAGAAATAAACGTGTTTGTCTGCAGTAGCAAATCTAAATTATTTGGAAAAGTTTAAAATAGCTTTAACCTACCATGATAACAAATAAATAGTGTTACAAGATATTTTGAATTTTTTAAAGCGCGACGTATATTAATCAGCATTTCATCAATTATGAAAGTTCTGAATATAAAATATCTATATAGTTTTGTGAAAGAATGTACTGAAAAAGAATTCGACACGAGATTGATATACTTCGAAGGAAAGCTTTTTAATATATTAAATTACTCTGAACTGTAGCTAAGCAGATTTAAACATAAGATCTCGTATTTTAAGTCTCAGCTTTAAATCAAGTGGATAGCGGCACATAGTTTTAAAAACAATAAGGAATGGCTTGAGGGATCTATTACTTCAATTCCGTCTGAAAATTCAGAATTTATGTCTTCTGGTTGTCCACCCAAGCCATTTCAAGAAGCATGAGATCGCACCAAAAAGCGAAGGATACGGAAGTTAAGAACTTAAGTCCCAACTGACTTTTGCTGCTGAAATGAACCTCAAAGCTGAAAAAAATCGATACTTCCAATATTATTAAAGACATTACTTCAAATCCAGGCCGTTCAACAAAACACAGAAAAACATTTCATACTTTACAAAATAAAGCAGAAAAGCTAACTCCAGCAGAGGCCCTCTCAATTTTTGTGGAAGCTGGTTTAACAGGAAATCAATATGAAATAGCACGATCAAGTGCTAAGTCAATATATCTCTGGCTACTCTTTAAAACATAAAGACCAAAAAGAATGTTATACCAGCAAAAATAGTTACCAAGTTTCACAAATTTCTACTGAAATTAATCTCCAAGATCTTGCTTGACCACACAGCTATAAGACTTGCTGAATATTTGATATGCGATATAATTAATATATAGATATTATTAATACACTGTTATTGACCTCCGACCCCTTTTTGTCTTCTTCTAGACAAATGAGAAAAAGAAAGTACTATAAACCTTTTTCTAAAAAAATCCTATAGATGCTTTTACCGGAAAAGTAACGATAAGTGACGATTCTGAAGAAGAAATTAGTGAAGAAGAATATGTCATCAGTGTCTCAGGAATAATCTCATGAAAAAAATTGTTCATCTTATTTTATGATACATTATTTAAAATTGTGATAATTACAAATAGTATTGTTTCTCAACACTGATCACAATATTTAATTTTAATGTGTGTAATTAATATTTACAATCTTTACTTGGTCATAAACTATAATAAAAGAGTTAATAATTATATAAATGTAAAAAAATATACAAGTGCTAGGCAAAAAAATCGCTAGAAAATAATTTTGTCTACTTTTTTCATGCAAATACTCCACTGTGCGTCTTTGAAAATTTTTGTACCCCTTTCAAGCAACGAACTATTCAACTATTGGATAAATAAAGATCTGGTGAAAATTTGAGATAGTAATCATTACATCCCTCTCCTGGTACAGCAAGTCCTGTCCCTCTGTCGGGCAGGCCGTGCCCCTCTGACTCTAACGCCGCTCCTGCTGAAGCAGTCTGAGAAATAAAGATGTCACCTGCAAATGATAATGCACTCACTACCTTGTAGGATGTCCCTATTCTTTAAACGGTTTTTGGGAGGATGATGAATTCAATTTTTCCTCCATATTCACGAAGATTCTTCTGTAAGAAAATGCATCCGAGTGAGTCACAAAATGACTGATTTTTGAGGGAGCTAGAACTGATGATCCACTAAACTGTTTTTCTTTTAAGAAACTAGTTTCTACATTTCATTCAGAATTTCATATGTTAAAGTTTAGTGCCCCTAATTTTCAAAATTTAAATGACATGAAACAGTTATATTTTGAGCGAGTTTTAGAATTTTAAAAGTTACCCATTTCCTACCCTTTAAGACTGCCCGTCCTCTTAAGAAAGTGGATGGTATTGCGTGTGTTAGACTGAATTGCAGATGACTCTGAGTAGTATCAGTTTTATTGCAAACATCTGTAAAAACAGTGTTTCAGAATTCACGGGACAAACTTGGACTCAAGGATTGTAGTGTACCCAACAACAAACATTTTTTTGTGTAGGAATGTATGGGCACAATTGATGCGTTGAGGTAAAAGTATAACAAATAGACATGAACGGAAACATAAATTGTTTAGTCACAGCATCGTTGAAAATTTCTTTTTTTAGCCTTTTTACTTTCTCATATACGAAGTATACAAAGAGTAATTATTGTAATCGTCAAAAAACTCGAACTCGATATTTTGACGAATCTCCACGTTTTAGACCTCCCTGAGTCCGAAAAACACAGTTTTGGAATTATGTCTGTCTGTGTGTCTGTGAACAGGATAACTCGAAAACTATTAGAGATGCAGGGATGAAATTTGGCATGTGATCTTTACACATAATTTGTAGGTTTCCATCAAATTTTGGACGAAATCCGTCTACGGGAAGTATGTCTGTCTGCATTCATTTGAACACTATAACTCAAAAACTCGAATAGCTAGATGAATAAAATTTGGTACAGAGTTTTATCATCAGGAATGTAGGTTCGTTTCAAATTGTGGACCAAATCCGTCCAAGGGTTGACTGTCTGTCGGTCTGTATAATCGCATACTTCTGAACACGATAACTTGTAAAATCAATGATTTATATAAATGAAATTTCGTTTGTAATCTTGTAATCCTAATTGTGAATTTGTCTCGAATTTTCGCTTAAATCGGTTAAAAAAGACGTTGAAGTTGCATATTCGGTTTCTTGCCCATTCTATGTTTATGTTAATAGTTCAAAATTGCTTCCACCAACAGTAACATATTTTTGGAAGCGTCGATGCATGCATTGGTGTGCAATTTCAAAGATACCACGTATTTCTTCAAGCCATATTGAATCGGACGGTGTCCTCAACGGAGTCGTACAAAAATGTACGCCTATCACTCCTTCGATACTTGCAAACATATCTTAATGTTAGTTGGTTTAAGCGACTTTTAGTAATTATTTTAAAAATTACTCTAAAGAAGCACTTTTCAACGATGCTGTAAGTAAATAATATATATCTCCTTTCATGTGTATTTCTTGTATTTTTGCCTCAAAGTGTCACTTGCGCCCATACATTTCTATACAAGAAAAATGTTTATTTTAGTATGTTCTACCGCTCCTTAAAGTTTGTACCATGAATTTTGAAACAAGTCGTATTAAAAAAAAACAAAAAAACACGTTTTTCTAAACTGAAACTGAGAGAAAACGTGTAACCTTTTTCATTGATTGTTGACTCGTTCTAAAGAATGTGAATAGGAAAAATGCTTACTATTCACAAGAGAGATATTCTTGTTAGTGTCATATAGAATGTCTCTTATTGATTTTAAAGTTAGAAATATGACATTTAGTTTAAGAAAAAGATTTTTTTTTTGCAGTTTGATCCTCTTTTCTTGTGAGTAACTACTGTTCAGTAATTCCAATCCTTGAAAACTTTTGAGCATTTAAGATATTTAAAAATGAGTTTTAATAAATAGGCCTTTTTTACGTCAATTTTCTTCTTTTAAAAAATGCATTTTGCTCGTGTTATTGATTTGATCCTACTTAATATTGTATGTTTTCAGTCTTTTTGTCAGTAGTTCCAGCAAAATGTATGCAAAAAAAAAATCCATTCAGAAGACCTTTACGTAAAAGTTCTCCTTTGCAGTATTATGTAAAATTCCTTCATAAATCAGAGGGAAAAAATATCTGTTGATGTAATATCCTATTGCACAGTAAGAAATCATTGAAATAAAGCTTTCCCATGTTGTACAAATAAATTTTAAGTAGTTATTGTTCTTTTTTTTAAGTTCACGAGTTATTATATAAAAATTTCTCAATAGTGTTTCTCATACTTTGTCAAAGAAGAGATGCTAATATATAACTAGCCATACGAAGCAAATGAACTTTAAAGATGAACTTCAAATGTGTACTACATGAATGCTTTGAATTTGAAGCAGAGAAAAAATGATTCCAAAAATTGAAAGTTCAAAGTCGTTTAATTCCGCTTATTTATAGATGGTTTGAAAATGAATCCATTTATCAAAGTAACAAAAATTATTACATTTTGTTTTAAAACTGGATATGAAATGAGTAGAAGTAAACCGAGTCCGTTAACTGAAAGTATTTCAAGATTGTCATTTTGCCTCTGATAGGGACTTATTATGAAGAAAAAAGTCTGAAGAGATTTTGTTTATCTAACTGAAGAAATTGTATGAAATTCACATGCTTAGCGAAATGGCATTTTATATTAAATTTTTAATCATTATATTAGGATAAAAGTACTTTTTATGAGAATGGAAGATAAATTATAAGATCCATTTCTTTTATTCCGAACAATCAAAACTTCGAACATGAAAACTTTTCTGTGTTTGTCTAAGGAACTTTTACCATATAAGATTTAACATGTTTTATACGAATGTGGAAAATACTGATATTATCTCTTTTAAAAAACACATTTACACTAGCAAGTACAAAGGAAATAATTTGACAAAAGATATCAAAAATTAAAAGTTACAAAATAAAACTTTGTATTAGACAGAATGGCGCAAAAATGCTGCAACTTCCAATAAAATACAAAAGACAGATATCTGAATACAAGAAAACAAAATACAGAAGAAACAGAATAACCAGACAATAGCGATAACAATACACCTTTTGCGCGCTAGCTTATATACTCTATTACACTCGTCTTTTATTAATAAAAAATTAACTATTCAGTTAATTGTCACGAAACCTTCAATAAAACCTTCCTTTATTATTGGTATTTGTGAGCACATTTTGAACCACTTATAACAAATACTTATAAAATAACAAAGGTTATATACCAAATCAGCTGTTGACGGCTACTTGGCGCAAACTTTATATGTGAGAAATTAAAATTACGTTTAATATTGACACTAGACTGAATGCCAACCCGCAAGTAAATAAGCGCATTTAATATTTTAACGTAGAAATACTTTTATATAAAATATTATAACAAACAAAACCCTCTCATCGTTTGCAACTTCATTTTTAATCAAAAAGAGAATATCAGTTGCACCAGACCATAGATTCTCGAAACATCGCAGACTATACCAAACGATTTTTAAAAATCACCGAAAGCTAATTTTTTCTGTAAGTTATTCAAGTTTTTTAAAGAATGATACAAAGTTAAACTAAAAATTGTTGATAGCAACTCGAAAGCAAATAAATAAACTGATTTCAAAGGTCTATAATTTTCAACAACACTAAAGATAAAATAATCTTTTCTATATATGGAGACATAGCTCTTAATCAATAAAAAATTAGTAATTTAATTAGGTGTCAGGAAACCTTCATTAAAACCTTCCGTGTGCTTCACGATACTTGTGAGCACAATTTTAAGAAAGTCTATTCAGTACTTTGGATTTCTACCGTTCGCAAACTATAAGTGAATTTTCATTTTTATATACTACATAGATTTACTTAGACATTTCGTTATTGTAAAAAAAACCCTTCCATTAATTATTTTTCTGTAATAAATATTTGGTATGCAAATCCTGTTTTGTTGCTTACACTTTGCATAATCAGCAAAGCATTCATGTCCCTCAATCAACATCAAAAAAGAAGTCTGGGTCAATCGGATAACGTCTAGGTCATTAAATGGTTCAAGCAATTCTGGTCGAGAAGTACATATGCGCTCACACACTAACATCCAACAGTGTTCTGTATCTATACAAAGAAATGTCTAGTCCTGCTGTTTGGCGCCAAGCCAAATGAATTTGCTCTAAGTGCAGATCCATCTGCATGTGGGTGCAGGTGATTCAACTTGCACGTAAATAAGCAGCGATGCTTTCTTTTTGATTTGGCTGAGCAATTTCCGACGAATTGGCTTCCTTTTTCTAAATTATGCTAACAGAGAAGAATCCTGTTGAATTCTTTTAGTTTTAGAATTTAAGTTTGAAGATTTCTTTTAAGTAGATCTAACCAGTTACGGAAGTTTTTGTTGAAATAATTTTTAATCGTTTTTTTTTTAAATATGCATCCACCTCCGGTCATGTTATCTCATCACAGACCAGTGGTTCTCAACTTTTAGCATTTAGAGCCTTATTTTCCATAAAAGGAACATAACATTTTTTATATGCGTCCGTATCCGTCTGTTACAGTTATTTATTTATTTTAATTTTGCCTTCAATGATTTATAGAATTTGAAACGATCAGAATCAAAATGCATTACGTCAGAGGCAAACTATCTTAAGCAACAATTTTAACACTTTACAAGACAGCCAAAAGAAGTTCCTTAGCGCAATGTATTACACTGCACAATTTATTTTTTTGAGAGCGGTTGTTTTTTGTTCTTTTCGAACGACAGTTACGACACTTTGCCCACACGAAGATGCGGTCGGGATAATGCAAATACGATAAAAACATCAAGATCTGAAAAACTGCGGGTACAGATATGTCTGAGATAAAAGGTCAAAAGAACAAAAACTGTTAATCATTTCATGCGTTATAAAATAAAAGAGTGAACAGTAAGATGAATTTTGCAGAGAAAAAAATATATTATTCCCTCTGTCCGAAAATGTGGCGTACATTTGGAAATAATTTTTGTCCGAATTTATGGTATACATTTACAAGCAATTGCAATATTATTTAATTACAGCAAGTTTACTGCTGCCATACATAAGATAATTTAAACTGTAAAGTAATTTAATTTCAAGTGGAATTTTGTCATGTATAAGGTTTCTTGAGAACTAAATTCGCTGATAAATGTCCCTCACGACGAAGTTTAGCCTTATTGATATCAGGAACCCTTTGAGTGCCGTACGGCGATATATCGTTGTTCGCAACACTTGCGAAAAGTGCCAACGACGATATATCGTTGCGTATGCGATGGCGCCTTACTATTCGCATCGCGAGAGAACTCTATCCCAAAATAAATTTATAAAACGTAATAATATCAATCGAATATTCTTAATATTAATATATAATTTATATAATAATAAATATATATTATATATATTTATTGTTAATATTAATATTAATATATAATAGTAAACTAATATTATTAATAAATCGAATATATTAATAAAACCATTTATAAGTTAATATTCGATTAATATTATAAGTTAATATTTGATTAATATTATAAATTAATATTCGATTAATATTATAAACTAATATTCGATTAATATTATAAGTTAATATTCGATTTTTCTGTTTTTCATAATGTTTCATATTTATGTTATTCGTATGATTTTCAACAAATATTGAAGTACAGTTGACATTAATTTATTCTCCTTTATTTCGTAATATGCTCCTTTTCGAATTTTACGACACTTTCGGTCGGCACTAAAAGGGTTAAAGGAATTTAATGTAAATCCTTCGATTTGTTCCTCTGTCTTAGGCATACTACTTTCATCAACATCGTTCATTTCCTAAATACAGAAGGTGTTACTTTATTTCATACAAATTAAAATTATTTTCTTATTCAATATTTCTGACTCAATCGATTCCAAATTTTTATTTGCTATCAACTGTAATTTAAAGGTTACTGTCTGACACCAACAAGACTATTTGATTTCTATATTACTTATTTTATCCTTTAATTTCTAATATTTTTTAAATATGCACCACATTTTCGAACAGGGGAAGTATTATTTTGTCCGTAACTGATTAAATGGTGAATCTATTTTTCGGTGGAAGTGATTCAAAACTCCGATTGATCGGATCAACAATAAATGAATGTGTTACAGAGTTTAGATTAGAAATAATTTTTGGCATTATAGTAAAATTTCGATTAACCGTCCCCGTCCGGTCCGGAGCTGTGACGGATAACCGAATAGATGGATACCAGAAATCCCAGAATGCATATGTATATTAATGTGATTTCACTGCTGGCTTGGGATACATGCTGTATTTAATTTTACAAAACGATCAATATTGACTTCAATATAAGCGTTGTAATTTGCAGAAATGTATTGTAATACTATTATAACCTACGTTACTTTTTACTTTTGACGATGACGGATAACAGAAACTGACGGTTAAACAAGTGACGGTTAATCTAGGTTTTACTTTATTCACCTACTTTTAAAGCTGGAATTTTATTTTAAGGGGGGGGTGTCAAAGACTAGTTTGTTTGAGTTTTTCGTCTTTTTTATCATGTATATACGCCCTCTTCCTCTACTAAGGAAACTAACCACTGAATCACTATTAAAGAAGCAAAACTTATAATCTGGCTCAATATGAAAAAATAGAAATTACAGAATAGAAGTATTTAAGGCAATAATAAGCAATTTGTTGATACATAATGTATTACCAGAATGTATCTTTGCTTATTTTGGACATCACTGATTAGTTTGTTCGAGTCTTTTGACTTTTTTCCGTGTGTTCACTCCTCCCCCGGACACACACCTAAGAAATAGGACCACAGACTGAGAATCACTGTTATAGAAGCATAAATTTTAACCTGGCCAAATTACTGAATAAAAGTCGTTAGGCAATAACAAGCAATTTGTTGATGAATTACCATTTGTTGATGCTGATAAAGCAATTTTCTAATGCATATTCTCCAAGAAACAAATTTCTAAATTTCTTTTTCTTGTCAGCTTATAATCAGCAAGAAGCCATTTTGAAACGCTGATGAAAATCCTTTTCTCTAAAAAAATTTGATATTTTTTTCCAAAAAGTCAAAAATATGGATATCAGAATGGCATGAAAATACTGCAAATTCACGTCCTCTCTCTCCCTCCCATTTGGACAATAATCTTTCGTGGACATACAAACAGAGACGAAAAATATTTACCTTTTCTCCCGTTAAAGTTTGAAAAGAGGGATTTTGAAAACCTGCAGAAAGAAAAGGCTACAGGAAATGCGGGGAAAAATAAGGACTTACCCTCGTACAGTTTAGATTCCGGTCATATTTCTGACAAAAGGAGAATGTTTCACAGAAAACCAATTGCATCCTAGCGCGTGTTTCAGAAGTTACTTGAAAAATCGATATTTGCGAGTTTGACCGGATAATGTAGGCGCAGGAAGTATTTATAAAGGCTTTTTTATAAAAGAATTTTAATTTAGTTTTTGTGATCCGCTAAACCAAGACACGATGCCACTTATAGGTTCTTTCTGTCTGGTAACTTTTCAGTATTTTCGAGAAAAAAAAAATTTTTAGTTGTGTTTCAGGGAAATAGTTCTTAAATCGGGTTACATTTATAGCATTCAAGGGTGCGTTGCGAAACCTTAAAAGTCAAACCTCATCTTATAGTTAATACAACATATGGTTTCTTTAAGATTTTATAAGATTTCTTAGATCATAATAAAAAATTTTAAAAAGTTGTTTGAAAAGGCCGCTTTTGTAAGAGTACTAAAATGTAGAATATTAATAGCACTAGAATGGAGATGCTGATAAAAAATACTCCAAGTAAATTTGAATTTTAATTACATTCATTATAAATTAAAATTTTAATGAACGTTTAATAAATTTCTTTTTTTTTATATTTAGTGTCGCTAAAATTCCTTATCGTATTGCCTCACGCTTTTACGATTTTTTTATTTGACCTCAATATTTCTGAAAAAAAACATTATTTTCCACATTTTTAGTTCACTAATGAAAGTCAAAAGTTTTTCAAAAACTTTTTTCTTGTTTTCTACGTGTTAGTTTTTAATGTATTTCTCAATTCCTTATTATAAATATTATGAAATCTTGAAATCAATTTTTCTCAAATTCACTACCAGGTGGCACCACACGTATGGAATCAGAATTTCATTAAATTAATGGTTTAGCCGATAATTAGTTGTGAAAATATTAAAATAGTGTTTTGCCATCGGGAATACACAAATGTTCAATGTTTCAAAACTCTAGCACATCAGGAAGTAAGCAAAAAATCGGTTACAAAATTCCATTTTTACAAAGATGAAAGAAATCAAGTGTGCGAAAACGAAATTCAATACCGATTTCATATAGTTTTCTTAAATTTCATCCTTTCATTAGTTGTAGATTTTTTAAGCAGAACGTCAGCTACGTTCGGATTTTCAAGAAGCTTATGAAGCATAAAAGTTAAAAGAGCCTCATTTACAGATAGCGATCGTGAAATTTGAAAGTTGTACTTGTGATTCAGGAGAATGTTTCACACCTATTAATTTATATTTGCTTATCTTGTACTTTGAATCCAATCTGTTGCTGGAACATATATTTTACATTTAATTTTGCTACTAAAATGTATTACAGCATATTATCAGCATATGTATAAGAGCACAAAATTTTCGTTACAAAAAAAATTTGTGCATGTGGAAATAGAAGTAATGAAAGTTATTCTTCCATCAATGAAATATATAATAATGTAAACAAGCAATAGTAAAAAAAAGTTTAGCTTTATATTATTATTATTAATTATCTAATTAGTATTAGATAATTATACAACCATAAGCTCCAGGTGGAAATTCTATTTCCAAAATTTATATTTCTAATTAATTCCTTTTGTTTGTTATTTTAAAACACGGTTTAGGTTATTGCTTTTTACTTTCACGAATACGAATTATACAAAGAGAAAATGTCGTAATCATCGAAAATTTCGACCTCGAGATTTTGAGGACTCTTTACGTTTTAAGCTGGACATTCCCGAGCGTTGCGCTCCACGCAAATGGCGGTATGGCACTCCACACTATTCCATTTTCAGCCCATCCATTTAGGGAGGTCATGCACAGGTCACTCCACTCAAACCACACCATAAACACGTCACCTACGGGCACTCCGATCCATTACTGTATCTATTTCCACCCACCTGCTCCGATTTCCTCTAGAGCGAGAGAACCTCAGCCCCCACCTCCATGTACAACATCTACAACGGTCGCATTTCAGCATTTATGGCCCGGCAATCCAAATGGAGTGTTTGGATATTCAGAGAGGTTGAAAATCCAAACTTTGGACCACACCGCTCCAATTCTCATCGGATTTTCGCATTGACAACCGGTTTTTGGTATGACGCAACCGAATTTGCGTGGAGCGGAGCGCTCGAGAATGTCCAGATTTAGACATCCTTAAGTTCGAAAATACTTTTTATGGAATTATATATGTCTGCCTGTGAACACGATTACTCAAGAATGGAACGCAAGACAGACGGAATTTGGTATGTGATCTTAACACCAGAATTGTAGATTTTTTTCAAATATTAGAACAAATCCGAGAAAGGATTCATTGTTGTCTGTAGGTCGGGTTTATTTGTGTGTGTGTGTGTGTGTCAATGCGATAACCCAGAAACTCAAAAATCTAGACTTAAAGAATTTTAGTATGTGGTCTTCACATCATAATTATAGATTTTTCTCAAATTGTTACAAAATGCATATTCGATTCTCTTCACTATACGACGGTGCTAAGCATAAAGTGCAATCGGTCTTCATCTGAATGCGATAGCTCAGAAACGCAAAAAGCTAGAGTAAAGAATTATAGTATACTAGCCGCCCTCCGGGAGGGTTCGCGGCCAGCACCCACTTTGCTCAGCACTATCCCTGCCACCTCGCTGCTTCGAGGCTCTCAGTCACTACTTTTTTCAGTTTTAAATACTGCATGAAGATCAGTGGAACAGACCATAAAACCGTAGTAGATTTCCTATTCTTTGTAGACAACAGATTCTTTTCAAATTGTAAAATCTTTCAATAAACCTCATCTAGTTGTACTGTTTTGTATAACTTTCTCACGAATTCCGGCATGAAAGTTTTCAGATCCATAAATACAGAATGATATCGCCCTAAATAAACAGTTTCCATCACCTACAATGGGTATTTTACAATATTGTTGACACGCTATTGTGATGGAACTGTTGGGATCTATATATTTAAAATAATATGGTAAAACCTACAGACAGTTCGCCAGCCCAAACCACGCGACGGATTTCGATAATTTTTATTTCATATGAAAGCTTATGACGTCTAGATATGTCATCAAGGGTCGTCTGTCCCCCACTCCACCCCCATTTTCGAACGAAATCGAAAACACATACAGAGAATGTATGGTGGAGAAATGTTTTTTCGATTTCGTTTCAAACGGGGAATGAGGGGGGGCAGACGACCCTTGATGACATATCTATATAAGCATTCATATGAAATAAAAATTATCAAAATCTGTCGAGTGGTTGGGGCTGCCGAACCACCTGAAGGTTTGACCATATTATTTATATATATATATATAGATAGTCGTTTCGTTACACCACAACTGTAGATCTGTGTCAAGGTGTTACAAAATGAATATTCGATTCTCTTCACTATATGACGATGCTAAGCATAAAATGGGATCGGTCTTTTTGTGTGCATGTAAATGCGATAAGCTAAAGAAAAAAACGCAAAAAGCTAAAGAAAGTTATTTTAGCATGTGGTCTCTACATCATAATTATAGATTCGTGTCTACTTGTTTCAAAATGCATATTCGGTTCTCTTCGTTATACTACGAAGCTAATCATAAAGCGCGTCATACTATGGAAGTATACGGGAAAGTCGAAGAGAGAATACTCGTTTTTACTTGTGAAAACGAAAAAATGTAGTTAAGCTTCTTCTAACCTCTTCTCCAAAAAAAAAACTGGATTTAAGGCTTTCGTTAGTAACTATAAATTGAAGCGTTATCTTTTCCAAAGATTTTTTCAACAGCTGAGATCGTGGTGCATTGTAAATATTGCTTATTTATTGACTAGCCACTGAAATGCGAATTTACATAGACATTACACAGAAAGTAGAGACGTACCTTGATCTAATTTTGTAATCAGAATGCAGAACAGACTTGCGCATGTAATTCCCAATAAACAACTTGCATTTCTCCCTTTTTATGCTAGAAATGATTGCAGAATTAAACCAGGTTCCCATCAGCATAACTGATCTACCTCCAGAGTTAATAAAACGTTTTACTCTAGTTATGGGAATAATAACCAGCATTTTTTCTAGTTTTGTTTTATTAAATTCAGCATAGGTTTCATATTGTTATACCCTGTATTTTTTTATTTATTTACACACTTTTTAATACCGTTGATTGTATAGGTATCTATCATTTAATTATAATTTCGAAATCAACGTATGCAAAAATTAGCATAAAAGTTTTTACTCCTTGGATAAACTAATGCATATCTTTACGAATTGTTCCAGAAAAGCGGAAGAGAATTTTTCAAAGCTAGTAATTATAATAATAGACGATGAAGTATTTTTCAACATTAATTAATTATCACTTCTTGTTAACATTTGTACTTGGGAGTAAACTCATCAGTGACCTAGTAGGCTACGGCAAGATATGGCTGAAGAATTCGTATCGCCGGAGGAAAACCATGGGTTCTGCCTTGACTTGTTCAACATTATTCGAAAACTGGTTGAGTGATGTGCGGTTTAGCAACGAAGTGCCCATAGCGATCGAGCTGGCTTTTGAAAGTTTTTCTGGTTCTCCTCTAAGTGAACCATAAATGTGGGTCAGGTCCCCTCAAAGTCCTCCAGGAACGCCACTTACCCCCTTTTATAGGAGCTAAATCAAACTTATCGGGTACTATCTAGGTGTACCATATCGTTTTGATTAACTGAAGATATCAATCTTCCCATTTATCATAAGTCCTTGGTTCATGAACTCGTCTAGTTGCGCTAGACCCTCCAGGCTGTTTAAAGAAAAAATAGTATAATCTGTTAATGACTCAGGACTTTAGTAGAATTCTAGTTGCCGTACGAAAAAGGAATATTCATAAGACATTAGGCATTTTTAGAAACAACATACTAAGGTAAAAAGTCTTCGTTAAGACGGACGTCTTCATTTTAATGCTCATAAGATTGCTGTTCAATGCGTCATTAAACATCTGCAATCAGATAGGAAGCATCTATTCTATTAAAATTCGACGTGTATGCATCTATGTACCTATGCATCTATGTCCGGCTATCTTCTCAAGTACCGCTCCATGCAGAAGCGCGAAGTATCAAAAGGTGGGAAATAATCCAAGGAATCCATTTTGGCCATTTAAATTCCAAAATTACATTTAGTTAAAAAGATATTAATTAAAAACATCAGAATGGATGAAATATTGTGCTGCCATCTATCGGCAGCTCCTATTTTTAATCTGCGGCAACTGATGTTCTTGCATCTGGTTTGTATAAAAGGTTTTCTTTTTTATCAAGCTTCCGAGTTTTGGAGTTTTGATTTATAAAAATCGGAAAAAATCGTTTTCATGCTCTTTTTTCTTTATTTTTTTGTCGTATGGTGTTTCATTTCGCAACATTACTGTTCTAAGGTAATAAAAAGACCATTTTGATTTGAAAAGATATTTACGTTTGTTGAGGAAAGTAAGTGACAATATTTGTTGAAAAAAAACGGAAAAATATTGATCCCGAGGCCTCACGTGACCACACTTCTTCTCTCCACCAGGGAATGACGCATTATTCGGGATAGCCCGTGCAACGCCGGGCCACACAGCTAGTATTAACTATTCATTGAAAGTTTGAATTATTGCAAATTAATGAGCATTTTTACTTTTTCGTATACGAAAAGAAACTGCTGTAATTGTAAAAAAAATCGACCTCGAGATTTTGATGAATCTCCGTGTTTTACTTCTCCCTGAGCCCGGAAATACCATTTTTTAAAAATTATGTCTATCTCTCACCACGATAACTCAAAAACGCAGCAAACTAGATGGATGAAATTTGGTGTGTGGTCTTTACACTAAAACTGCAGATTTCTTTCAAATTTTGGACTAAATCCGACAAAGGGAAATTTGCTCATCCATGTGCATGTGAACACGATAACTCAAAAACGCATCTAACTAGATGGATGGAATTTTTCAAATTGTACCAGACATCTACATGTGTGTCAAGTTTCGAACCAAATCCTCCTCAGGGTTTATTGTCTGTCGGTCTGTCTATCGATGTATATGTGAAAGCGTGACTGAATAAACTGTAAATTAAAATTTGATATGTGTCTTGACACCAAAAGTGTAGATATGTATCAATGGTACAATCGGTCTTATAAAAGAGGTGCGAAATGTTTCTCGGTTTTCTTCATTTACATACCGTATGCGAAGCGTGTATCGCTTCAGACGGCAAGTTCTATGAATACTTACTTTGAGTAACTCCGAAGGTTTATTGTTAGTATTTCGTCCTACCTGCCATTATCGTATCTGTCATGCAGCGTTTGACATGTAATGTTGTAATTCATGCAACTGGGCTGTTGTGCTATTGTAAATTTGTATTCCATCAAATCTGTGTTGTACATTTGATCTGGTGTATTCAGGGCCGGATTATAAAATAGACAAAGTTGGCAACTTCCTAGGGGCCCCTCAACTTTAGGCGCCCCAAAGTCTCGGGGGGTTTTTTGTAGTATATTCAGGGTAATTTAATTTTGTGTTCTCATGTGTTTACAAGGGCGTACTCGAATTTATTCAAACTGAAATCAAGTATTGTTTAAATTTCAGAATATTGTTCTTAGTATTTCTTCCGTGTTTCGAATTCTTTCTTTTTGGCCCAATTTTCTTTTCTTTTTCGCCGCTGGCTGGCATACTCACATGTCAATAGCTCTGGCAAATTTTATATAGTATTTAGATTGTGTTAACAAAAGTTTTGTGATGTTTTTACCATTTTATTTAAAATTACTTTTAAATGTAATTTTTTAACATAAGATACTGGAAACAGCTCTCCTTAAGATCACCCTCAATGAAATGTTTTTTTATTTAAGTTTGTCATATATTTTCTACTTAAAAACAGCTTGTATAGAGATTAAATTAAAATCAGTAAAAATTATCTGGTTTTGGAAGTTGGGATAAGACAACGGGTCTCGAAACTTGCATTGCCTAAGAGCCCCTATATCTAGGGTTGCCATAATTGCCAGGCATTGATACAGAACGTTTAACCGCTTAAGGACATAACACTAGTTAACTCGTCCTAAATACCGTAGGTTTCAAAATAACTCTGTCCTTAAGCGGTTAAATGCTAAATTAATAAAACATGAAAAATATGGGTAGGTAATGATTTATTTTACTCTGATTAAAAATGAATAAAGTCTTTGAGCAATCTAATGAAGTGAACACGTAGAATAATAAAAAAGATACAAGGCTAATCCTTTTTAGCCCAGTCACATTTTAAAGTTGATTTTACTTTCTTAATCATATCATTTTCTTCTTTCACATAATTATAAAATTTGGTGCAAGTCATTTTTAAATTATAATGACATATCCAAATTTCTTCAATGGGGAACTTCAGCATTTTTTCTCCTAATCGATTGAAAATGCTTCAAAATGAACAATAACATTAAAACAATTTAGGCAGTTTTTTTTTTATATATTTGCAATCAAAGTTCTCCTCTCATATGACGCGGGAAAAACGATCCATTTTGGAGCGAAGCGGGTCTGACGTCACATGTGCCCAAACAGGGGAGAGCTCCAGTTCGCTCGCTGTAGATATTTTTGCTTTTTTTTCTATATTTTCCGACTACCGCATGAGATTAAATAATGTCGACAAAATACAAGTATTGTATCGTTCATAAATGTGTTAAAACAACTATAACGGCACCCGATGAGTAATTAATCTATATTATATTTATTAAAATTGTATATCACGAAGTACAGTAAAAAACAACTTTGAACTCGATATCCATTTTGTTTTGAAAATAAGTACAAGGGGAGATTTTAATTATCAATTTTAAAGCAAATAGTTAAATTTAATTGGGTTTTTTTCCTTCTATTTTATTACATGGAATTTATATTTTAACACTTTGAGGGACGGATTACAGAGGCTGTCCCAACTTCTTTAAGATTAAAAAAAAACTCCTTTCTCCTGTAATATTACTGCTTATATTATTTCCATGGATAACAGGGGAAAGCTCCCGGTCGCTCGCTGTAGAGATTTTGCTTTTTTTTCCCTCTATATTTTCCGACTACCGCATCAGATAAAATAATGTCGGAAAAATACAAGTATTGTATTGTTCCTAAATATGTTAACACAACTATAACGGAACCCGATGAGTAATTTATCTATATTATATCTATTAAAATTGTATATGACGACGAACAGTGAAAAGCAACCTTGAACTCGATATTCGTTTTGTTTTGAATCCAAGAATTAGGTGAGATTTTAATTAACAATTTTAAAGCAAATAGTTAAATTTAATTAGTTTTTCCTTCTATTTTATTACATGGAATTTATATTTTAACACTTTGAGGGACGGATTACAGAGGCTGTCCCAACTTCTTTAAGATTAAAAAAAAAACTTTCTCTTGTTATTTTACTGCTTATATTATTTCCATGGATATTCAAATGTTTCTTATATTTTTTAAAAAATTACAGTAGCATTCAAAATTAATTAGAATATATCAAATATAAGTTTAAATTCATTACATTTTTGATGATGAAAATCGTTTTCATTTGTAGTGCAAGAATATAATTTAAAGAGTTTTTTATGCAAAATAAATAATTTAGATTTAAAAAGTCTATTCAAATCAAAATCAGTCTTCAAAAAGTCAATTTACTTATCAATTATTACAATTGAGAAAAAGATAGGTATATTTATCTCACCGCACATCTAGGGTTTGTCGATTGGTACATGGTAGCCCTCAAATTCCTAGATTAGTCGCATTCGGCCGAGTTTGAATATAATTATAAATTTATATAGGTATCTTTATATAAGTTATTTTCACCGGATTTTTTATATTAATTACTATTAACTAATTTCTTAAAATTAATACTTGTACGAAGGAAATAATTTATATTCTTCATAGCAGCGTAATATAAAACTATATCAAATAAAATTAATTTTTCAAAGGCACACGTGTATTTAAAAAAAATGCTTTACCTGAATATATTTTGAGCGGAACTTCTGAAATAAGTATATTCCTGGGGGCGGAGGGTTGTTTTGATTTGGTGGGGTTTTTTTTGTAGGTATACGAAATTTCACAGATCATACAAAATCAGGTTATTAGCTTTTCATTCTTTCTTGTGCGGCAGAAATCGTCGCGAAGGCCCCTCTTCAATTTATCGCTGCTAATGAGTAGCTTTGAAAATCTACCCGTTTTTCCTAAGGCGAAGTCTATTGTGGTATGGTATAGAACTTTGTTCCGGTTGCTGGAATGCATTCAAGGGAGGTACGAACAGCTTTTCTTATGAGATAATTTACGAACCGGCGTTTTGTGTCCAGTTTCTTTGCCATCATTGTAGAATCAGTCCTTGGTAAATTATCCGATTTACCTTGTACAAAACCAATATCCATTATGAAATTAAACGTTGAAAAGTAGAAAAGCTAAACAATTTTCTTCTAAAGTGTTAACTAGTACAAACGTTTGGAATCAAAACATGGTATAAAAGTAGCGAAAGAGAAGTATGCGAAGGAAGGCACATGTGACGTCAAAATCTACTCTGCCAATGAGAGTGCGTTTCGGATTGCATCATCATTCCTGCTAGTTCAGTGCATCTTTAGCCCTCAATATTTAAATAAATAATTTTTTATGTAGAATTTCACTTGCATATTTTAAATTAGAATGATTTTTTCTATAAATACGGATTGCTTTCACGCGTTTTTAAAAAATGCTGAAGTTCCCCATTGTCTCCACTGACTGAGTTTAGGGAGAAAACGGGATAAATAGTAATACGGGACTTAGTAGTAAAATACGGTATAGTATACCGGACGTATGGCAACCCTACCTATATTGCTTAATCCGGCCCTGGGTGTATTCTTTTCTTTTACTTAATTCACTAGCAAAAAGCTCCCTCTAGCGACCCCCTTTGCATTTCCGATCTCATGTTCTATTGCAAAAATAGCTTGCTTTTGTATGTCTGACCTCCCCTTAAAGTTTGTAAACGACCTTTCGGGACACCGTGTATTGAATTCTCGCAGGACCACACAAGAATTTGAGTTTTTTCAAGTTGTCTCCAGTGAAGAAAGATAACGCCGATTCCAATCATGGTGACTTTCTCCTGTGACCCTTCTCTTATCACTGGCGGCGCCTTCGCAGGCGTCCAAGTCGAACCTCCTATCTACAAGCAACCTCATTGTTGTACATCAAAGGCTGGTCAGATACCACTATCATGGCTTATGCTGTTGAAATTTAGATCTCCTTTCTCTATCTGATTGCCTTTAGTGGTTAGTTTTTCTTTCCATTTCAGAGGATTCTCGGCTTTTATCTTGAAACGAAGTTTTGAAAAAACACGGAGAGTATGATAATGAATGTCTCAACGGTTTACATACCTGAACGATTTGACACGGCTCAACCTACAACACCATTTTTGATTAAGGGTATAACAAAATGGTCCAGAGGTACCCGTAACTGAATGGTAAAAGGAATAATAAATCGATATTAAACATGTTGGAATAGTAAAAGATTCAGTATAAGTCCACACATAAGTATTCAAGAAATGTGAAATTTGTAGAATAAGGCTATAAACGGACGGTAAAAAGTAGTAAACAAATTCGATTCCGGAAAGTTTGTTTAGATTTACGTCCCGCTACATGAGGGCTATTTTGGAACGGACTTGGTAATTTTAAACCATGGTCAGATGATGAAAACGACACCTGAGTCGGTATCCCTTCTCCAAGATTTTTCACCAAAACAGAGGGAGGACTTTTGACCCTTCACAGATATAGCATGCATCAAGCTTGTATACACAATATATGTTTTATAGAATAGGGCTTTGAACCCATGACCCTCCAGTACTGAAGTCGATTGGATGTCAACTTCGAAGTCCTGTACAATGTATTCAATCAAAAGAACAATAACTATATCTGACTTTTTAAGAAAACTTTGATAACTTGCATGTAAAATCTATTGTTTATTTTGAATTTTTATTTTTCAATTGTTGCATTCAAAGGGCTGTATATTGTTTATTTGTTAAAATTCCTCACTCTTTTTTAATTATAATAATTATTATTACTTTATTTATTAAAATTATTATTTATTTATTTATTATGCATAATTTATTAAAACTCTTAAATATTAAATAAATCTTTACTGCAATATTTGGTTTAAAAAATTTCGTTTTCTCCTGCCGTACTCAATTTCAGACCAAGTTTTTCTTGAATTCGAATTTTTGGATAAATCGAATATTTATTGTGGATACGTCAGGCTTGAATTAGCAAAGATTCACTCTATTTGTTACGGTCAATGCAATTAATCGGTTATTATTAATAATAACTGGCTATTATTCATACTAACAGGATTAGTTGCGTTAATCGTAACATCTAAACAACTGATAAAAATTTCAGTTACTTATATAGTTCAATATTTTTCAATAACTAGAGTATCACAACTCAAGCAGAAAGCAAAGTCCTCTTTAAAATTTTAAATATAATTATTGATATAATTTTATGTTGTCTCTTTTCTAATATGAATTTTAGTGATCAATTAAGGCAATTTTACGCGCTAGAAAAATAAACCAGCATTTAAAGTTTACATATGACTTCATAACATGCGGATAAAAAAATTAAAATAATAATGCCAGAATTATGCATCAAAATTGTACAGATAAACAACTCGAGATTTAGAAAAAAATTTAGTAAAATAAAACTGAATGCAGAATAATAAAATTTTAACTTTTCCTTCATGTATGACTGTATACAGAATTCTGTTACGGTTAAATCTTAAAGTAAAAAAGAATTTTATACAGCCAAACCTCTGGTTTTAGTTCGTATTTTTAAACATTTTCACACAGGAAGAAATAAACCAGTTACCGCAAGGAAACACACTGTTGATGTACTAAATGGCATGTAGAAAACATTTTCTCCTCACTAAAGATAAGAAAATAGTTTTTAAACTGTGCAGAAAGTTTTTGTTCTGAGGGCGTAAAATGGTACTACTTCATTTCAAGAGGATAAAGAAAAATTCTTTCCGCTCAAGATTTGTTAGGCAGAAACAAAAGTAGTCAATTTACCTTTCTTATATGAGAAAAAAATAATTATGGGGATTAAACGAACAAAACAAATTATATAAAATACCCGAAAGAGTACGAAATATAACGTCACATTTCAGTAATGTTCAAATTCGATTTTGACTGATTTAAGGAATATAAAGTAAATTTGAGATTCACGGCCATATAAATATTATGGAGAAATAAATTTTGATTTACAAAATGTTAAATACGGAACATACTTTCTAAGACTAATTTTACACGAGAGGTTTTAAAGCATGAATTCTAGATAAGGACTTTCATAAATAAAATATTAACTTTCCACCTAACAAATGTGCTCTCCAAGGATTTACCTCGGAGCATTCTGGATTTTCTTAAATGAATATATTTTCGATCAAAATAATCGCGGATAACTGAACAACCTAAAATACGATTTGTAGGGGGCCTCAAATGGTGGTGCGGAAGATTAGGGAAGACGAAATCAGCTCAAGTCACTTAACTGCGGTTCAAAATTACGAGGTCCGTTCAAAGATAGCACTCGAGTTGCTTCAAAACTGGCTCCTCGTATAACTAAATAGCCGGTGCCTAGATTGGACCAGTATCGTAATTTCAATTCTGTTAAATTGTTGGATCTTAAAATAGGCGAGTTATGTTGTAACGATGTAAATTGTTTGCATGAAATCATTTATGAGAAAGCGCTATGTGGTTGCAGTTAGAGAACAGGTGTTAAAATTTAGATATCATCAATTAAATATTTTAATAAAAGATCGCAGTTTTTACGCTGTTTTAAAGTAAGTAGAAAAATATGATTTTATATCCTCAGAGAGGAAAATTATTTAACTACAATTTACTATAATAATTTTATTAAACTAGTTTAAAGATAAGGTTAGGTGATTTTTTTTGGTCGAAAAGTTTCTTAGGTTGACTCACAAACTAACTAAATTAGACTGTTTAAATCAATGGGACTATTATCTTGAATTAGAGGAATAACCCAGGAAGCATTTAAAATCAGTAGTAATCCTCATAAAATTGAAGTGGAACAAGAAAAAAAAAGCAATAAAAGGACATTAAAGACATCAAATATTGGTTCAGAAAGTACAAAAACTAATGTTCCGTTGTTTTGCATCATATGTGACGAAACATAGGAAGAAGAAATGATATAGTGCATGAAATGTCATGCTTGGGTTCATACATTGTGTGCTTCTGTAAATTTGAGAATCAAAAAATATTTTTGCTTTAATTGCGCTTAGTGAAATTGGTGGTTCAATTTGGGAAACCTGTGGTCCAATCTGGACAACCAGTTTTCTTAATTAGACCGATGATGCAATTTTTTAAGCTATTTTTTCCTACTAATGGTTCATTTCATAAAAAGTTAATTACATTGTTTTGAAGATTAATAAACTACAAAAAAATTCTACTTCTTGTTTTTTATTAAAATTAGTTCTCTGTCACTGTAGATTAAAAAATGTTCAGGTAGTTCAAATTTGGCAACCTTCTCCCATCTGCTAAAAATTGTACTGATTGAAGAAGCAAATTAGCCATGCGATAAATTCGGTGTTTTGAAACGAATCACATTTTGGCCAAATCAAAAATCTCCTTCGCAAATTCTATTCAGCCACTCGTGAAGAAAATCTTCCATTGCCACTGAAATTTTCCAAGACATTTTTTATTAACTGGCTTAAATCCATCATATCTGATACCAAGCAATAATTTTCAAATTTTGAATGGGTGTTCTATATATGAATGAATAACTTTGAGTTGTAATAACTTCTCCAGTGTCGAAGGTAAATTTGATTCTGAAAGAACTTAAAAGATGGCGCCAGGTGTAAGAATTCATCGAAATATCATTTTTAATTAAACTTAATGCAATTAATTGAATAAACCCAACAGCTGTGTAATTCACGTCTGCTACCATTGAGAAATTCTAGAATGTAAAGCTTTAACTGTATTAATTTTCTCTGCAAACATTATTTTCATTGCTATTATTTATGGAATCCGATTTCTAGCTTACTTTTTTTTGGGTTCGTATCGTTTGAAATCGTAATTCCTGGAAGTACAACTTGTTGACTCCTGTCTAGATTACCAGTTTCGAAACAGAACATACGAGATTGGTTGTTACTAATCAAATTTTTTTTCATTGTGCTAAACAAAACTGTTTACTGAAATTATTTCTCCAAATTTGGGGGAGGAAAAAGGAATTACGGGACGTGGGACGTTTTAAATACAAGGAAATATTTTCAAAATACGTAGATAATAAAAATGACGCAAGTTTATTTTTTTTCTGTTATTATTATTTTTTTCTTTTGTGGGTATCAAACTTTCATTTCGAATTTCCTGTGACACTCTGTTTTCAACTTGAAAATAATTTCTACAACATTAGTAAATCGAATTGGGCTAAATTTTAATCCTCGTTTTATACTTATTTTCAAAAGTATTGTTGCTAATTAAGTAGAAAATGACTTCTTTTCTGTCATAAAAACACTTTTTTTTTTGTTTATAAAAAATTTCAATTCCACGCGTACACAAAAAGACACAAAATACGTACATTATTTACAAAGCAAGAAAATGCATTAATTAACTAATGTTTTTAAATGCTTAAACTTATTTAAAAGATGTTAAAATTTATTAATAAAATTACATTATTTCTAAAATGGCTTCCAAATGAATGTCAGTGTCTTGAATGAAAAGACTGCTGTACCTACAGACAATCAAATTTAAAATTCACGAGAACGTGGAAAACCAGCGGAAGGTTTCTCCTCTCGACTTTTTCATATACTAACACAATATAGAGCGTTTTGCGCTTCATAGTATAGTGAAGAAAACAGAATATGGATTTTGGGTGTTCACCGACTGAGTCCAATTTGATACACATCTTCAATTTTGGTGGCAAGACCACATAAAAAATTTCATTTGTCTAAGTCATTGCGTTTTCAAGATATCGCGGTAAAATACAATAAGGTGACCAATCGTCCTCCGTTAGGGAGGACAGTCCTTCTTTTGTACAGTGGCGTAACGACCCGGGGGGCAAGGGGTATAGATGCCCCGGGTTAAGGGGCGCAGCGGAGTCAAAACATTAATGCGTTTAGCCCATTTTTAAAGCAAAGTATGATGAGGAGGTGTAAAAATAATACCATACCCTTGGCTCCATTTATGCTTGTTAGCCACTGATGACGACTGGGATATAAAAAATATTATTTCCCGGGCGCCACTTCGTTCCGCTACGCCACTGGCCATGGTGACAAGACGTTAACACGTTTATTTCACTTTTTAAAGTCAAATACAATAAGGGGCGAAAAGATATCATTCCCCGTGCGCCGTTTACAAAAACTAAATGACTGTTGCTGACATGGGGGGGAGCGAAAAATCATACTATGACCCGGGTGACACTTACCCTCGCTACGCCGCTGCTTTTGTAAGTTGTGTCCTCCCTCGAAAAGTGTCCTCCTACATTTTCGATATTTGAAGACTATAATCTGTAAATCTCCTTACTCGATACGGAGAATGAAAGATATTTCTTGTTCAGATATTTCCAATATATTGTTTGGAGATGATGCATTGACAAAAAAATATTCATTCAGTGAAAAAGTACTCATTTAAATAATAAATAATAGTCATGTAAGCATAATTACCATATAAAATGTTACAAATATCATTATGTATTTATCATATTATAGCGAATTCTGCATTACTGTTGCAATGAAAAAAATCTTTTTTTTATTTACGATATTTTTTCCCTTCAATTTATTTGTCTCCTCCTTTTCATTGTAAAAATGTTGGTTATCTTTCATATAAGCAAATATACAGACCGACAGACGGTCAACCCTTTGGCGGATCTGATTCAAAATTTGATTTAGATCTGCAATTTTAATCATGAAAATGCACGCTAAATTTCATTTTTCAGATATCTTCTTCCCATGGACATGTATGGGTGAACATACAGACTTCCCGCTGACGGATTCCGTCCAAAATTAGATACAGTTCTTCGATTTTTATGTAAAGGCCACATGCCAAATTTCATACCTCTAGTTCGTTGAATTTTCGTACAGGTTCTAGAGGCGCTCGTTTCGCCTCTCGAGACGTCGGAAGGCCTCAAAATCTATTCCACATATATTGCAGGGCTAAATCGATGACAAATTTACGGTACTGGGCAAGGGGGGGGGGGGGGGGCCCCAAAAAAATTTTTGACACTCCGTGACTACTGACAGACAGACGTAATTCCAAGGATGCTTATTTTTTCGGACTCAGGGAGGTCTGAAAAGGGTAGATAATCAAAATCTAGAGGTCGAATTTTTTGATGATTGCAATACAGTGAAACTTCGATTAACCGTCACTCGTTTAACCGTCAGTTTCTGTTATCCGTCACCGTTTAAAAAGCAAAAGCAGCGTTGGTTTGTAGTTTTACCATACATTTCTGTACATTACTACTCTTGAATTGAAGTTTATATTAATCGTTTTGTAAAATTAAACACAACATGTATGTATTATTCACTTTTAAAGGATTTTATTTCCATTTTCGTCCCAAGATAACAGTCTAATCACGTTACTGTACTATGTATTAAGATATTTCTATTATCCGTCTATTTGGTAATCCGTCATAGCCCTGGTCCCGACAATCGAATTTCGAACTCGTTAATCGAACTTCTACTGTACTTTCTTTTTGTATACGTTGTATACGAGAAAGTGAAAATCTTAGGGGTATACAGCGATCGTGAATAAGTCAGATGCAATAGCCGTTTGATGCATATTTTCAATTTTGGAGTCAAGATCACATATCGAATTTCATTTATGTAGCTTGCAGTATTTTTGAGTTATTGCGTTCGCAAACTTACAGACGGTCAAACCTTTTATGGATATGGCCCAAAATTTGAAACTATTCACAAATTTTTGATAAAACCTTATGCCAAATTTCGTCCAAGTCCATCGTATTTTGAGCATGCGCTCAGACGGACAGACAAATACAGTTCCTTTTGACGGATTTCGTGCAAAATTTGATACGTATCTACTATTTGATGTAAATATCATGCACCAAATTTCATTTGTTTGGTTCGTTCAGTGTTTGAATGAACGAATTTACAGACAGACAGATATAATATTTCTTTCGAGGTCTGAAACATGGAGATTCATCAAAATCTCAAGGACGAATTTTTACATCATCACAATTTGAGTTATTTCTTTCTTTTAAGTCTTGGCATCAATATTGTTACAAATCCCTTAAAACCGTTTTTCTTGTTATGTTACTCTTGTGGTTGGAAAGAATGTTTTACAAAGTTTCGTATTGGATAGAAGCGAATGACCCCCAACCTTAGCGAGAAATTTGGTGATTTTGGCGACAAAATTAAGATCCTCGAAAATACGAGAATCATCGTCCTATCTCTATTAGGAAAAGAAATAAAGAGATTGTTCTAGATGAGTCCATGTGACTTTACACCCTGTTGGAAAAGGTATAAAAACCTGGAAGTGCTGAGATGAATGAGCGTCTTTGGAATGTGTTTGAAGGTCTTTGAATCTCTTTGGAGTTTTGTCCGCAATGCGAGCTGGTAAGTTGATAGACGCCGAACGGTATTGAAAGTGCTGTTTATGTTATTATTAGTGTTTCACTATCTGCTTGAGTTGCTAATTAGTGCGTGCTGTTTTTTTTTTTTTTCGTGTTACCTGTGCTTCGAGTTTTTTGGAATATTCGTGAAATGAAGAGTCATTTCCAATTATCCTGCTTGTTGGACTACTTTTACCGTACACCCACCTGACGATTTTCGTAACCATGATAGATACAGCTGATAATTAACGCTTGGCTTTCTAGCCAACAAAATCACAGCAAACTAGTTGTTTTTTACATGCAAAAGGAAAATGGGAACCGACGTACCTACGGACTTGCAAATGTTCTGAACTTACAGACACATTCCTTCATCTGGTGAATCCGACATTCACATGTGATGACTGCCTTTAATTTAAAACACAGCCACCAAATGTCATTAGCTTCACACAATTAGTCTGTATTTTTTTAAACTAATCGTAATCGCCGCAGGATTTCATTTGAATTAAAATGTAATTAATGCAATAATCATCCTATCGGTTAGTTATTTTCAAGTTCCTTTGTATGTAACCCCCCAAGCGATCTAATAGGCATTTTTCGTTTTTCATGCTTATAAACAGCGAATTTATAAATATTTGTACACTTTCTGAAAACTCAACGGATAAAACCAGTGAGAGAGCTCTCCCCTCAATTTTCCAGCATACTGCCTATTTTCAGATAAGGAAACCCTCCGCGCTCTTGTACATACTTTTGTCGGCTTTGATTTAGGGATGGCGGTTATTGCGAAAATAATCGGTTTTTGGTTATTCAGGATTTTTCCACCTCCTGTTATAACCGCTCAAAATAACCGGTTTTCGTTTTTTTTTTTATAAAAAAACGCCGTTTGTAGACATTTTTTTTATTAATATTTTTTTACAGGAAATCAATCCATTGGCAAATATTTATTTATTCATAAAGACTCTTCCAGTAATCCGCCAACCAACAGATGCCTCGAGGAAGCGGTTGTCGTTGATTGGCCTAAGATGATGAAATACAAACTTCATAACTTGATAAATTTTAGCCTAATCGAACTTAAAATGGAGCCTATCTTCAGATCCGGTTTTTTTACCCGATTATTGGATTTTAAAAAAATAACCGGTTATAACCGGGATAAAAAAAAAACCGAAAAAACCTTTTAACCTAAACAAAAAAAAAACGGTTTTCGGTTAAAACCGATAGGTTTTTCTCACCCCTACTTTTATTTCATCAAAATAGGGGTAAGATGAAAGATAGAGGATTTGTAATATGGTGGGCCCAAATATCGCCCACCACTGTTTCTTCTCAATTTTAAGTGGTATATGGTGGCCACTACCGGAACTACAAAGCCTCCCCCTTTTGTTTGAGGAAGCCATTTGAATCTGTGTTGATTTTTCTTTTCTCTGGGAATTTTTGCAGATTTTCGTGTAGGGTGAATTAATAATCTTGTTTCATTACTTTTAGTATAATCAATAATGTTCAAGTGATAATTTTGCAGCATTTGAAGCAGTGATAGTCACTATGATTGACTATCACTTTTGATGTTGTTTTTTTTTCTTGGTTTGGATGGGATGGTTCCGTTGGAGGAGCCTCCATGTTTAAAGGCTAAGTTGTTCCCAATATCGCCCACTTGAGTATTCCCATTATCGCCCTAGCCCATTGAGGGTCACTATATACATTAAAAAAAATTACCTTAAAAAATACATGGTTGATGCCCTATCATCTGACAATAAAATATTTTACACATAAATAATTTTTTCTTCGCTTATTTTTTCCACAAAAGGGTGGGACGACAGTCAAACGATTGTCATTGAGAAATAGGGTTAAAATATGCAATATGTGGCAAATGGTCTCACGAAAAATGCCATAAGAGAAAAGCAAAGAATTCCCAAAGTCACGCTTGTGTAGAGTATTCCTAAGTTTTTTTTTATTTTGATGTTTTATTTAGGGGAGAAGTGTTAAAATGAAAGTTAAACTACATTCCTAAAAATACAATAAACTTGTCTTCTATTACTTTCAATTTAGTTGTGCCTCATGCTTACTAAAGTAAGTATGATCAGAACATAAGTAACACTTTATTTTAAACCATTTTAGGATTTTTTTAGTAGGAAAAATGCCGCGGTTGCAAAAAAAATTGCGTGTGTGTGTGTTGTAATTCAACTTGTTTTTGGATAACAGTCCAGATAATAAATTGAAACAATTTTTAGACAAATTGAACATGAATTAGTCTTTTGATTAAAATAATGGCTTAAGTGGGCAATATTTCGGTCCTCTACCTTATATATTTTTTTACCGAGCAATATGTAGAAGCATTACACAAATTTTGAATTAAAGCAAATTAATAAGATTCATGAAGAAAATAAATATCAACATTGGAAAAGAACAGCTAAAAGAAAAACTCGCCTAACCAAGAAAATCTTTCTTCTAACTGCGAACACCCCTCTGCGGAGTAAGATCGTGCAAAAATTATAGACGCGGGTTTCTGCAACGAACAGTAGGTACAGAATATTGCGTGAACTTACGTACAGAATATTAACTTTCGTAGCTCTAAAATACCTGGGAGTTATCTTAGATGAAAAATTAAATTGCATTTGACACATTCAAGAGCAAGGGGTTAAAGCAGTCAGCCAATACCAAAAAATCTGCCGTACAGCAGGACCAAAATGGGGGCTAAAACAAAAATACAAAAGGATACTCTACCAAACAGTTACAGAGAGGATGCTCCTTTATGGGGCTGCTTGGGCCCTCTCTGTTTCTCCCAGATTGAAAAAAAAACTGTCTTCAATACAGAGGATCTTCTTCCTTTACATTACCGGCTCTTACAGAACCACTCCAACGGCAGCTCTGCAAACTATTACCGGTATCATGCCATTACATCTTAAAGCTCAACAAGAAGCTATTTTCATCAACGTCACGTGTCTGAGAAAGGAAATAGAATTTGAAGGTCTCTCCTATCAGCCAAGGGATTATGAAGAAAAAATCAAGAGCCTAACCATCCATCCATCATTATTTAATATCATTAATCAAATTTGAACAACACAGCCCTACAAAGAGTACAACAGCCTCATGTTCTTTACAGATGGTTCCAAAACAGAAATTGGAACAGGGTGCTCTTATTGCACATTCGAAAACGGCATCCAAATCTTAGAATGGAAGGGAAAATTAGAAAAATTTCACACAGTGTTTCAGGCCGAATTAATGGGACTGAAAGAAGCGATCATCAGGGGAACGAAATAACTAAAATTTGGACAGACAGCTTTTCGAGTGTAATGACAGTGCTTGATCCTCATACACCTCATCAACTTGTCCGAGACATTCAGTCCCTTCTCACACAGAATCGAAATATTCTGGTTAGATGGGTCAAAGCCCATGCTGGCTATCGGGGTAATGAAGAAGCCGATACTCTCGCCCAAAAAGCCATCATCGTTGTAATGAAAGCTCTAAAACCCTCGATGCGAACTTAAACAACATTTACAAGAACTGTTTTTAAAAAAATGGCAAAATCTTTAGGATAATGGAAACACTGGACGTTCTGTTCATAAAGTGCTCAAAACAGATCGCCTAAAACCAGTCTTTTGGACACGTGAAGAAATTCTATTTCTCACAGGACACGGTCCATTCCCTTCATTCCTTAACCGTTTCCATTTATCGGATAGTGACTCTTGTTCCTGCGGAGAAGTCGGCGATCCCATCCACTATGCGACATCTTGCCCATTGACTCTCTCTTGGCATATTAGGAAACCTACTTCAGGGGAAAGTCTGCGGTACCAAAGAGTCCTGGAGAATCCGAATTCAAGAAAAAGAATAATAAACATGATTAAATTCATAATAGACAATGAAAACATAATGCGACTGGAATAAGTACTCACCTGCCTTTGTACAATAACTCTAACTTATTCTGCATTCAATACACTGAATATACTAAGTCTTTCCTTTCTCATAAATCTTTAATAGTAATCTTCCTATTCCTTGTATTCCCCAGAATTAACACGCAACGGCTCCCCATCTTTAATACGTTGTGCATTGATCTCAAAACCTGTGCATTGATGTAAGCTTCCTCATGTTGTTCGTCATCATCTACCTTCATCATTTTTTCTTTCATTCACACCGTGTTATTCAAGATATTGTATGTATTCCTTTATTTTGTTGTCAATTCTATGTGTTAACACCAGCTTTGTAATTCCTTCAATTGTCATTCTTCTCTTGCCGTAATTTTTTTTTGCAATTCAATAAAGTCCACCTACATCTATACCAACCCGGATAGGAGCCACATGAGCTCTAGAGACGGCTGTGTGGTGTGGTGTTAAAGGATAAAGGTTCAAAGAACAGGATGTGTGTTTTGATTCCGAGAAAAACATTTTTCCAAAACTGACAATAAATTTTGTTTTTTGGCACTGGGCTTTTTGCTTGGGATTTAACTGCGTAGAATCTTTATTTTACTTTCTCGAAAAAGTATTTTAATCGTCGAAAACTTTGACCTCGAAATTTGACGAATCTCCACATTTTGGACCTCACTGCGTCATAAAAATTTATTTTTGGAATTATGTCTCTCTGTGAACACGCAGGGCCGTACCGAGGAGGTGGCGGGATTGGCCCCCGCCAAGGGCGCAAAAATTACAAAACAAGGCTTAAGAGTTAGATTGGTACGATCTGCTGTGTAAATAAGAAAGGATTCAAGAATAATCCATCTGTGAAAGATTAAAAATCTTAAGAAAATATGCACAATTTTTAATTTATTTACTGAAGTGATACATTTAATTCGTTGTGTAGCGAAGTTTGCATCACTGTGGTTCATTACAGAATCGTTTTTATTAAACCTTCTGACAAAATTTTAAAAAATTTGCTAAATCTATGCCAAAAAAATTAGAACGCTGGACGGTAGTTGTTTGTAGAAGAGGGGAAATCATAAAGGGAATGAAAAATTAACAAAAAAATAACGTTCACGTACAAGATCACGTTGGTACTGTCCTGTGAACATGGTAACTCAAAAATTATCGAGAATGTGGAGCGAGATAGATGGATGAAATTTGGTATGGTGCCTTTACACCAACGTTGTAGATTTCTGACAAACTTTGGAAGAAATCCGTCAGTGAGATGTTTGCCTGTCTGTGTGCATGTGAACACGAATGAGCAATGGTTGAACGCAGCGAGATAGATAATTGAAATTTGTGATCTAGTTTTATAGATAATTGAAATTTGTGATCTAGTTTTATAGATAATTGAAATTTGTGATATAGTTTTATAGATAATCGAAATTTGTGATATAGTTTTGTCACCAGAACTGCAGATGTCCCTATCTTAGATGTAGAACGCCCTACTGTGGCGTGGAAGCTCGTAGAAGTGGATGCCGTGCGAGATGTCTTCTGTTGTTGTTGACTAATCTCATTTGGTCTAGCTCAACTAGCCAAATTCTCGAGTTTAGTTTTAGTTATATTAATGTCCCGTTTGGAACCAACACGAGGGCTATTTGGGGACGGACCTCGTAGTTTTGAACCGTGGTCAGATGACGTGGACGACACCTGAGCTGGCGACTCCCTCTCCAAACTTCTGCACCACATTGGTTCTTTGTTAAGGCCCCTCCCCAAATACTTGCACCATAGAGTAGAGCCTTTTCAATAACGGTGCATGCAAAAGCTTTATTCCTAACATCAAATTTTAATAGAGTAGTAAAGTCTAAATGGAATATGAATAAAAATCTCTTAAAAATTTGGTACTACACCGTTATTGAAAAGGCTCTACTCTATGGTGCAAGTGTTTGGGGAGGGGCCTTAACAAAGAACCAAATCGATAGACTTCATAGCATTCAAAGAATATTCTTACTGAAATTTACAAGGGCTTTCCGCACTTCATCCACCAATGTTCTCAACGTACTCACCGGAATTCCTCCCCTTCACATAGTAGCCAAAGCCGAGTTTATCAAATTCCGGATCTGGGTTAACCGGTCTAATGAATATAACACCATTTTCGATATAAATCTCTTGGATAAATACGTGCCATTTAAAAACATTCCCTCCAGACAGAAACTTATTAACCTAGACAGTAAAATTTCAAATGCCGACTATGAGATATACACGGACGGATTCAGAATCGAAAATGAGACTGGATTCGCCGTGTGTATTCTCAAAGATGAAATTAATATCCAGAACTATCTATTTAAACTGAACACCTTCAACTCGGTATTCCAGGCAGAATTAGCCGCAATTGAATTCGCAGTCAACTGGGCTGTCAAAGAGAAAGTGATAGCCTCTCTTCGATATCTGCCATTAATAGCGCAAATACCAGATCTGAATTCGTTAACAAAGTAAAATCAAACATCTTTAAGGAACATGGTCGGCCTTTCCTGGGTTAAAGCCCATGTGGGAATTCCTGGAAACGAATTGGCCGACCAACAAGCCAAATTGGCCATAACATCCGGTGAGAAATTTGTCATTCCTGCTCCCTACTCCCACCTCAAAGGCCTCCTAAAGAATTACATAGTAAACGAATGGAATGAATACTGGAATAGCTACGATTCAGCTTCGGGAATTAGGGTGAGAGGTTACATTAATCAGGTAAGCCCAAAATTTTTAATCCATAATAAGTTTTTAATATATTTTCTCAGTGGGCATGGTCCATTCCCATCTTACCTTCATCGCTTTAAATTCTTAGACTCTCCACACTGTATCTGCGGAATGTTGGGTGATGCAGATCATTATATCTTCTCCTGCTCTCTCACCAAAGAGTTCCATCTAACTAAACCCGCAGATGAACACAAAAAAGCGTGGTTTAACAATCTCTTAACAAATAGACAGGCTGTCACCAAAATGGAAAGCGCTTTCAGGACCAGCAGGAATATTTGCGATACACTGACCCAGGAGAGAGACCATAACTGACTCCAATGATGTCTTGAGGGTCCGTGTTACTTCTATCTTATCATATTGAAAGACTGTTCTTACTCTTTTTATATTTTACCATTTTGCCAAGGACTTTTCACTTGACATCTCCTCTCAGAATTGGTTTTTATTTCACACTTTCTTCAGTTCAGCATTCTGTGCTCCTGACTTCCCGCCTGCTGAGTCTTTCTTTTTTTTATTATTTACATGAGTTGAGCTTTTTAAGAAATACTTTTTATTTTTTATTTAATTTTTCACTGAATGACAGTTCTATAGGTTTATAGCGCTCTCCACTTGTTTATGCGTTTTTTTTTTTTAACTTATTGTACCCTGTCGGTTCCTTGGTGTGGGCTTCTCTCGGCGCCCTATGGCAGCTATTGGTCCATTGGCCCCGACAATAGATGACTGTTCCAATTCCCGAGTCTCTCCGCAGTTCTGGAAACCTGTTGCCACGTTGTCAATGCCCTAACGTTGTTTAGATTTTTTTTTTGGGGGGGATGGGGCTATGCATTCTACTTTTTGGCCTTGTTTTTATTTTTAGACAACAAAATCTCATTCCTTTTCCTCTCCCATTGGCCGTTTTTATCCTGTATAGGACATAAAGTAATTTTTAACTTGCGCTGTTTTACTCAAAAAAACATTCTGTAACTGATAATTTGATATTCCCTTATACGCGGGACGTGCATTACCGTTGACTAACGGAATTTATTCCTCTCTATCTCAGAAGTAATTATTATTATTATTATTAATTTATGTATTTTTAATTCTATGTTTGGTACAGTTTCTATTTGTGTTTTGTGTGTTGTTTGATGTGTAATATTGTTTGTATATGTTTTGTTTTTATACTATGGGGTTTCAATATTTGACCTTTTTATATATCTGATTTTTACTGCTTTTTCTGTGTTTATTTGTTTGTTTCCTTTTCAATACTTATCTATTTTTATATATTTTTACTGTTCCTTGTTTGCCCGAGCAGTAAATCAAGCTATTTTCTCCCCACCGAGGTGGGTCGAACCATGTTTACACTCCCAGCTCTCTTGTATTTAAAATTACTGCCCCTGTTCGGGCAATGCCTGTATCATTTTTTTTTTTTATTGTACCCAATAAATCCCGTCCTCCACATGCTGGTGGAGGTCTCCCCACTGGTCCTCTACCGGCCTTACACCCTTTTTGGGTAGGCCGGGCCAGTGTGGGTATTTTTTGCACCACACCAGCGGGAAAAAAATTCTTGAGTCTCGGATTCATGGTAAAGAGTTAGTGTGAGAGCTTCCGTTGGTCAAAGCAGCCTTGGAGAACTTAAGTAGCGGCTGAGGTAGAAGTCTGAGTTAATTTAAGCATATGGAGGTAGGTTGCCTTCCTTGACGACTTTCAGGAGAAATTAGCCCACATTTGTGTTTCGCATGCAGGAAAGCCAGGAAAACCTAAAAAAGCCAATCTGACCACAGTGAGCAATTCACTGCTAAAACTCACAGCGGGCTACTGGTTTTTGAATAATGCTGAGTCAGGATATAACCCATCACCTACCACCGCTTCAAATTCCTCAGTCATGCTTTTCTTTAACCCTCTGGGGCCACTGGTGAGCGAGGTATCTTCTTCGTCATCTAATTAGAGCTGAAAATTGCGAGTCTGTCTCCTATAGCTATCTCTTAAGTGGTACATCTGTCGTGCGAAATCAATTCAGGTCAGCATGAAAAGAGATAAGTAAATAGACATGAATTCACATTCAACTGTAGCTCACGCACTTGGCTCGTTTTTCAAAACGAATTGATTTCTAGATATCATGCGACGGAAATAATGCTTTGAAAAATATTTTCAGCTTTGTAAAAATCACTAGACAGAGGAAGGAAAGTGTACTATTCATTTTCTTCCAATTAGGGTTAAAAGGGGCTTACCCGACCGGGTAAATTCTTGGACTGTCATGAAAAATCTAATTCAAATGTTAGAGCTTTCGACTGAATACTAAACTGTTATTTTTATTCTGCACTGCAGGATTTTATATTTTTCAACAAAAGCCGTGTAGATTCATATAAATGAGTGTAAAAATGAAGGGGGGGGGTATTTAAAAAACAATTTTGAACTTAATTTTTAAATTAAAATTAATTAATTAAAAACAGTAATTTATTAAAACAGAAATTTATTAAAATTTCTTGACTAAAGAACTTTCCGTTTTCAAATCAAAAATACAGTAAGCAAATTATTTTATTAATCAATTAATAAAAGTTTTCAAAATCAATTGAAACAAGCGGGAGTGTACTCTCTTCAACTGTCTAGCATTTTCTTTTCTCTATATTTTCTTTTCTATGAGAAAAAAACGTAACGAAAGAACGTATACGAGAAAATGAAAAAGCAAAAATAATAGTTGTGCAAATTACGGCGCAGTGCTTTGTTGAGCACTTTCTCCGATTATAATTTCAATTGAATTTATTTTTTAAAGTTTAATAAGCCTGAGATTTTTTTTCATCTAAAAATAATCATAATTAGAGAAGCTATTGCACGATACTTTTGACTGGATACACGCTCTTTTTGAAATAATTTAGTATGAATTGTTTTAAGAATGTGAAGTTTAATTCATTATTTCAAAATAAAATATTGAATCTAACTTAGCATTCTCAATACAATTCAGATTTTATTATTGTAAACAGCTTGTATATTATTCAGAAGCGTCATGAAATAGATAATAAGGATCTTTCTTTCTTTGTGACGATGAATAAAGCCTTATTAATTTGATTATTATTCCTTATTTAATTATTCCTTATTATTATTAATTAAATTATTATTCCTTATTTAATTCGATTTTAAAACTTATAGTTTGTAAATTTATTTAACTTATCCACCATATATATTCAGCGTACATGTGTACAAATAAGAATTTTAATAACATTTGAATTTCTTCTTATAAAAAACGAACATAATCTAAAACGTCCTTTATACAACATTTTATTTAACTTGACTTGTTTCCTGTTCATAAAAATGGAATTTCGTATTCGACTTTTCATTCACTTCTTGTTGTATTAGAGTTCTGAAATTTTTTACAGTTTTTTGTTCCCGATGACAATACATAATTTTTATAATCTAAGAACTTAATTATCAGTTAATAGATTGATTTGAATTAACTTTTGATACCATAAGAGTGGCGTCATCTGGAAGTGAATTTGAGAAGAATTGATTTTAAGATTCCATAATATTTATAATAATGTAGCATGAAATATATTAAAAACTAAAAAGTATAAAATAATAAAAACAAAAAAGTTTTTTTTAAAACACGATTTTATTAGTGTACTAAAATGTAGAAAACAATTATTTTTCAAAAATATGGACGTCAAAAGACTAAAAAGTATAAAATAATAAAAATAAGGTAGTTTTTAAAAGCACTCTCTTATTAGCATACTAAAATTTAGAAAATAATTATTTATAAAAATATGGACGTCTCAAAATAAAATCGTAAAAGCGTGAGGCTCTGAAAACGATACTACAAAGAAATTAAGCCACAATGATTATCATAAAAAGAAACCCCTAAACATTCATTAAAAATTAAAATATATTATTTAATGTGATAAAAATTCCAATTTAATTAGAGCATTTTTTCAGAACGTCACGTTATGTTTTTATTTTTACATCCAGACTTATGATAAAAATTTATTTTCTACTTTCATGAATACTAATAAAAGCTTTTTTTTTTTAAATTTTTATTATTTCTTTTCCTATTTAAAGCTAGAATATCGTTCTCTAAAATTCTATTTTCTACTTCGTAACTCACGCAAGTAGACGGAAAACCCTTTCTAAATTTTGCAAAATGTTTCATTCTAATTTGTTCTACTGTACCCCTCATAGCAACAATGCTACTTTGGAGTGTTCGCAATTTCGTGAAGCAAACCTGAAAATATTGATCACTTCCGCTTGCCAATTATCTCATTTTATCCTCTGTATCAATTCAGACTGTGTTCCTACATGTTCATCAATCACCTTCCTTTTTTAAGTGCATCTGGTTTCGAGAGAGACTGCGGAAGTCACTCTACAGAACGTTAGTCTTATCCCGTCGTTAAAAAAATAATTTGAATAACTAAGATACATATCCGACTTTCGACAATGTCTGCACGCAACTTTCGGAAAGTGCTCCAACGGACAAAAGAACAACTTTTAGTAGAAGTTTCGGTTGACTGCAACACGAATTTCTGGGAAAAATAACCACAGTCTTTAATGTTTCATTAGAATGGTATTTTTTCAGGAGGGTATACTTCATAATGAGATTTTGTACATTATCTTACAAGGTTATTGTATCAGCTGTAGAGTGAGTGACATCACATTTATCAACAGTCTTGTAAGATTTCTCAATTGGTCCTTAGTTGACTGAGTATCTATAGGAGCACATTGAAAATTCATGACGTTGTAGTGAAGTCACAACCACGTGGAAAAAATAACTTTTTTTCACGTAATGCGATTTTGTACGTTATCACACAAGGTTACTGTATGAGC
>BGPR01000325.1:568118-673922 GCA_013235015.1 Araneus ventricosus
AGAAAATTTGTATAAGTATACGAGTGTGCCAGTTGGTAAGTATAGGAGAAAGTCGAGGGAAGAGCATTCTCGCTGATTTTTCAGCGGCAGTAACGTGGCCATTTATTTTTTCACCTCGCAACGGGACATCTACTAATTGTTAGGTAATAATACGTGTATTCAAGAAAACTCATATTTCTTCAGTTTATATTTATTACTGAAAAGAACAGGAATGAACACATGAAAATAAATATTTATGAGATCTTGTATTTTTCTGAAGAACAAATTTTTTCTGCAGTATATTTGGTGTTGATTTCAAATAAGAATGAAATTCTAGCAGGATTTCTTAAAATTTACTTTGGTAATTTGCTTTAAGAATTGCAACTGTATTTTTCGCTCGTGCACAGCTTATCCATAAGAGAAAAGTCCCTTTCTAAGGTGCATGAGTGCCGGGCAGACATAGAATGTATTTAATAACTGTACGAAAGTTCTCATGATTCAAATAATTGGTGTGAAAGTGTTTGAAGAATTCATCCCAACGACTTTGGTTTAAAACATTCCCAGCGTTTCATTCTGTACCTTTTTTTGCGATGTAATAAAGTTAGAACATAGCAGGCTTCTAACTGACTTGCATATGTAGCGCAGTCATCGTCGCGTTACTAGACACTACCGACGGATTTTTTTTTATTTTTCGCGCCTTTTATTTGAAATTGTTACCGAGAATTGTTCTCTTTCTAAAACGGGACATTTCGGCGTTCCGAAGCTGTGTTTGGGGACAAGGGGATAGGCTATCTGAAAGCGGGACTAATAATAGCGAATTATCAAAACATGATTGATTCTTTGGCCATAATAAGAAATCTAATGATACTTTATTTCTGACTAACGAATTCATTCCGTCATTAGTCACAAATTACACCTCCAACTGCGAATCTCTCGACTTAGAAAGGTTGGAAGTTAGTCTATTTTCTACTCCATCCCTCGTTGCGGTTACCCTTTAGTATTAAAGTTGTGGATTACATTATACTATTACAGCATTGCATATCAATAACAATTCGCTTCGTTTCAAAAGTATTTAGACCTATTTGGAAACATTTGATTCAAATAGCTCATGAAAAATTGAAGTATCCAAATAAACATTTGGATACGCTAGTTTATTCAAAGATTTATTTGGGTAAACTAGCGTATAATGATTTCTGATGGATATTATGTTAAATCAGCCACCATGAGCAATCACCCTCATTTTGGTGTGGCATAGAAGGTAGAAGAGTGGGGTGCCGACTCAAATTCTGGTCTCCATCATCTGACCAAGGGTCAGAAATGTGAAGCTCTTCTCAAAATCACTCGAGCGTAGATGCCAAACGGGAAATTAACCCTTTAACTGCAGGTACTTTCTTATATATGTGGTTTATAAACCACACCCGCAGTTCAAGGGTTAACAAAACTAAAAAGAATGCTACTCCGAGAACCAGCTCTCTCCCTTATAGCACGAGCTCTACAATAATATTGGACCACGGTGGACGGGCAGTAAAGTCTCCGCTTCAAGGCCGAAGGGTTCCAAGTTCAGAGCCTGGTTCCATCGAAGAACCACCGTGTAAGCGGTCGTGGTGCGCTTCCAGCCCGTCGGGGCCAAATGCCCCTACGATGGCGCTGTGCGAAAGCTTGGAGAGGGGCCGCGGTCTCAGGAGTCGCCATCCGACCACAGTTCAAAATTGCAAGGACCGTCCCGGAAAGAATCGCTTGATTTTAAATGGGACATCTAGCAGAGATCAGTTAGATTGATATTAAATGGGGTCATCTGCTGAGAAGTGTCCTTCTAACAACAAATGGAAACTTTGATGTTTTGCGGCAACGTGCACCAAATGATGTTCATCATAAATGTTTTCATCAAATTAAAAACGAAAATAAAGATGTAATGTTGGCCAAGACTGCAGAAGTCCCCTTTTAAAAGTAAACTATTAAAAATAGCCCCCGTGTTGCTTCAAAACGGGAATTCAATGTAACTAAGTTAGCTGCAATATTGTTACGATACCTTGTGCTAATAAGGCTGGAATGCCTACTAACCTAGGTGTTATTTTTGAAGCAAAAGCTAATTCCTCACAACTTAATTAATTGTATAATTTCAAAATGGAATAAACAACTTAGATTTCTGAAGCGTAAAACTACTGATTTTTCTAATGAGCAAGCTTTAAAGGTTTTGTATTCAGTAATGTCTGTTCAAATCTGGAAAACTGTTGTTGTTTGGGAGCCGTACTATAAAAATAATTGTTAATTCTTCAGCAAGCGCAAAATAAATTGACGCGTTACTTGTTTTTTTAATAGGATTAAACATATTTTTTCTCTTTCTCTCTTATCTGAAAAAAATTTACAATATTCATAGTTTGAAACCCCGTAGATATTTATTGTATGCCATATTTCGATAAAATCATTAAAAACATGATTGATTGCCTCTAAAATGCACAACTGTATTTGTTTTGCCGTGCTGGCCAGAACTTTGAGAATCAGAAGACTATTACACAATGTTTTTATTAAATTAAATTACATTGACATTTGCTCTTAATACAAATTTTAAGAGCTTTATAATAAGTATTCTGAAGATATGAATGTTTTCAATATGTCTTTTAATGTTTTTCAGGTTAACTGTCTGCAACTTTTAAATTCATGAATGATTTATGCGTTCTTTTATCTGATAGTTATATCGTTCCGCGATATGTAGATAATTTTCTATATTTATTCTGTGAGTCATTGTTCTTTATTTCGTGTATTTTCTTTTATTGCGTCAAGCTCCACTAGTTCTTTTGTTGTAAGCATTCTCAAATAAATAGATAAATAAAATAGTACGCGTTTTGCTTTATGTTTCGTAGCATAGTCAGGAAAATCCAGTTAACATTTTCTACCTCTTTTCTTTGACCAGTTGCGTCCAAAAATTGGCACAGATCTACAAATTTGGTTTCAAGACCACATACCAAATATCATTTCTCAATAAGGTGTTGCTTTACGAAACAATAGACAAATTGGCAAGGAGCTTCTTCGTTATTGAGTTATCGCTTTCATATAAACACGAATGGACAAATCAGTATGGAATCAACCCTTTGGTGGATTTGTCCAAAATTTGGCACAGTTCTACAAGTCTGGTGATAAAATTACATGCAAAATTTCATTAAATTATCTCGTTGAGTTTTTAAATAATCGCGTTCCCATACACACAGACGAGTATACTTCCCGTTGACGGATTTCGTCCAAAATTTAAAGCTGGGTATTCGCGATCAGACTGCTCCACGTAATTTTGGTCGCACCGCTCCGAAACCCTGCGTCAGTGCAAAATCCGATGAGAATCGGCGTGGTTCGGTCAAAAGTTTGATTTTCTTCTTCGTACGTTATCCATTTGGAGTTTTGGGTCATAAAACTGAAATGCGACGGTGCGCAGAGGGAGCGAGGTTCTCTCACAGAAGCGAAAACCACAAAATGTAGACCCGTGGGGGAGGGAGAGTGAAGCTCTCTCTCGAAGGCTTGGCGAGGGGTTCCGTTTTGAAATCAGGGGGGAAAGTAGGTGCAATAGCCCTAGGGGATCGGAGTGACCAGTAGTGTGATTTGCATGGAGCCTCTGTGAATGACCCACCTAAATGAAAAGGCGGAGAATTGGAATGTTGTGGAGGGCTACCACGCCATTTACGTGGAGCAGTCTGACAGTGAATGTCCAGCTTAATAGAAATCCACAATTTCGGTGTAAAGACCACATACATTATTTAATCCAGCTAGTTTACTGTGTTTTTCAGAATAGTGTTCACAGATAGACATAACTCCAAAAACGGTGTTTCGGGGCTAATGGAGGTTTAAAATTTGAAGATCCATCAAAATCTCAATGTCATAATTTTTGACGATTACAATAATTTCTCCTTGAGAAATGATACGAGAAATTAAAAAAATCTGCAATGATAGAATATGAAACATTTCGAGAAACTCTTTTAGCTTAAATTGAAAATTAAAACTTATTTGATGGCATTAACTAAATAAGGTATACTCGCATTTCAAGATAAACGCACATGGCTTTCTATTTTAGTGTATCATTGGAAAAACTTAAGCGAGGAATCTGCATTAAGGAGTTGTATGCTTGTATTATCTAGGTCTTAGGTCGTTCTTTTTATACTACGGAGTTCCGATTTCGGTTGAAAAATTGATTTATCTCCCTGAATTTTCTAGAACACTGTCTGGCTAAAGTTGCATCTGTTAAACTTCCCAGTCAAATCGCAGATATATAACAGGGATTTGTGTACTTCGCTCAGTTGCGTGTGATTCTCATAAATGTTTCTACTTTTAAAGTGAAACAGAAATGTCGACGAAAGAAATGGAACAGTTCTGCTTCAAAAGTTCAGTTGGTTCAAAAGCCGAGACGATGAAGTTCTTTATCCACTGTGCTGTGATAAAGAAGCTTCATATATTTCTTTATATTTCGTGTGTATTCCAGAGTTGGAATCCAGTGAACTGGATTTTTTAAACGCTTTAACTTGACTTGTTTCAGGTTTGTAAAGATGGGATTTTTAAATTGAATATTTTTACTGACTTCTGGTGGCATAGATTTCCGAAATTTGTGGGCAAATATGTGTTCCCGATGGTCATGCAATATTTTAACATTCTCAGATATAAATTATCGATTAATCGATTGATTTCGATTAAATTTCAATTCCGTAAGAGAGGAGCCATCTGGTACTGAATTTGAGGAAAAGATGAGTTAACGATTCTATAATATTCCTAATAATGAATTATGAAATATATTAATAACTAAAAAGTAGAAACTAAAAAAATAATAAAAAATATTTTAATAACCCGATTTTATGAGTGTTTCTGTTTTGTTTATTTGGGGTAATATAGAACTTCCGCTATACCGACCGACTTCCGGTAACGCATCGACAATAGGAATCTTCAAAATTTCAATACTCTGTTGAAAAGTTATTAAAGTTATTATTAAAATATATAATGAATATTATTAAAATTCCGATTTACTTAGAATATTTCAACCAATGCCCCGCACTTTTACGTTTTTGTTTTCGTTTCTACTTTTCTGAAAAAAAAATGATTCCCTATGTTTCTAAGTATACAAATAAAAGAGTATATTTGAAAAACTTTGTATTATTTCCACCATAAAATTCTTTCAATTTGTAAATGAAATGATTTCAAATCTCATATAACCGTCGAATAGTTTCATCTCTTCACTTGTTTAATAAACTTGACAGATCATAAGATATTTTGTATTTTAATCATTTTAATGAATTTTACTACGTAATTGCGTGAAAAAATTAGGACTGAAAATGAAATTGATCGACATTTCGAAGTGTTGACGTTGACTAACATCAGTGCGTATTGAAATTTTCATCCATGGAACTATGTATTTCAAATAAACTTAAAGAAATTTTTATTCCATTCTAACTTTGAATTTGAAGCTTTAATTTCAACTTCGTTTTTAAAATAACTGAACTGCAATGCTAAATAAATAGATTAATAATACAGTAACTGTTTGTATGCTCCTAAACACAACAGGACTATTAACTACCATCTTGCAATTATTATAGGCTGTATTCACAAAGGGTTATCAGTAGAGCTTCAAGGTTTAGACCTCACTCTCCAAACTTCCACAGCACATCCCTATTATCGCATGAATATCTTTGTCAAATTTAATTTTTATAAATTTGTTCATTTCATATCTTGTACTATTCTCCTCAATTAAGATTCACGTTTTATTCCAAAGTGCAATGGCTAATCCGTTAAAGAATCTTTCAGATAGCGAAAAAAAAAATAACACTTTCGCAAAAAAAAATTAATATGAATAATAATTTAAAAATAAACGCATAATAAGAAATAAAATATAATTTTTCATATAAATAAAATATTATATTTTATTTGGGCCTCTAGAAATATATTATTTATATTTGGACCTCTAGAACGAATTATATTCAAATTCCCTACATCTCCAGATCGAATTCCCCGTAAAAATCTATGGTAAACTGATGATCATTTAACAAACAATTCAGGAAGCGAACATGGTTTTTGAACGAATTAATCGATCACATTCTCTAATCTGATGCCGAATTCGTAAGTATTCTAATATCTTTTATGCTGTTTAATTTTTAGAATACGACAATAATGATCCTTTTTCTATTTTCTGAATTGAAAATAAAATTAAACAGAATATGAGGTTGCACTTCCACATATATAAATGCACTGAGAAACTATATAACATTTTATATATTTTTTGGTCTCCAGAACGAATTAATCGAATTCCTTATAAAATCTGTGATAAACTGATGATCGTTTAACGAACAGTTCAGGTAACGAACACCGTGTTTCAACGAATTAAGTTCTATAATCGATCACCCACTCTAATCCAATGCCGAATTCGTAAGTAATCTAATATCTTTTCTGCTGTTTAATTGTCAACATACCAGCGTAGTTATCCTTATTCTGTTCTCTGAATGGAAGGAGGTGTAGATTTTCTACATCTGGAAGAAAAAGTGGGAAATGAATTCGTTAATTAATCATCCTATTTCTGGAGCAAAATTTTTTCTGCAAAACTTTTTTGTTCCCATCCATCTTATTTTCGGAACTTTTCTCTACGATGCAATGCGAAAAGAATATAAGGTTAAGCAGAATGCAACTTTTCGAGAAAAACACGGAAACTCATCAGGGATTAAAGAAAAAGATTTTGCTTTACTGGAGAGAATAAATAAATCTTTTTTAGATGTAGAGTGTCAGAGGTTTATGCCATGTTACGTATTAGAATCTTTTTTCTGTGTATCTTTGATTGATTCTCACTTGTACAAATATAACTTCTAAGATTAATACAAGCCTTTGCATTTGTAGAAGCTCATAAAAATGGAAAGCAAAATTTGTTCTTATTATTTCTGGGATAGCATGTACTGTTTGTCTTGTCAAGAAATTATTCAGCACTTTCATTTCTTCTGAAAGAAAAAAGTTGTTGTATTTAAGACTGGTCATTCACGAATGTACCACGTCACGCAAATTCGAAAGCTCCAAGACAAAACCGATCGTCAATATGAAAAACCGGTCAGAATTGCGTGGTATAATGTGGAAGGTTGGATATCCAACCGGTTTGAATATCCATAACTCCATTTGGATTGCCGGGCCATTAATGCGGTGGGAGTAGGTATGTGGTGGTGGGGTGAGGTTTCGGGTCGTGGTTCACTGAGGAAATCTGAGGAGATGGGGTTTGGGGAACGGAGTGATTGGTAGTGGGTGGATCTGAGTGGCGTGGAGTGGTCGTGAATCGGAGTGACTGGTCGTGAATCGATCTGAGTGACGTGGAGCGGTCGTACGGTCTGAAAGGGAAACAAATGGGAGTGTCTCCTTTCGACTCTCTCGAATACTCATAAAATAGACTCGTTTTGTGTTTAGCTTCGTAATATAATGAAGAAAATTGAGTATCCATTTTTGAACTCTTCCCTTGGGATCATATCGGATCTAACATTTGATACAGATCTACTATTTTAGTGTCAGGACCATAAGCCAAGTTTAATTTATGCAGCTTGTAATAAGCTTAAATAAACACTGGCAGACTAACCGACGGACAGTTACCCGTTGACGGGGATTGTAGAATCTGATACAGTTCTACAATTCTGGTAATAACATTTTATCCAGTTGGCTCCTAGTGTTTTTGAGTTATTATATTCACTTGCACACGGGCGGGCAGACAGACAAGCAGACTTCCCTTAGACCGTCTAAAATTCAATGGAATTTTTTAACACCAACGTGTAATAACTCGACACAAACCACAATTCAGAGACTAGGATGACTTTTCCCTTAAATGGACGTACTGTCCTGGTCGTCCTATGTAAATAGTTTTATTTTTAATTGTGCTTAGTTTAGTAATTATTGTTTCTCTTTTCTTAACTAATGATACCTCATTCCGTTCCAGTTATTCTATTCACATAGACTTAACTCCAAAAATGCTCTTTTCGGATTCAGAGTGATCTAAAAGGTGGAGATTCATCAAAGTCTCGAGGTCGAATTTTTTGACGATCACAATGATTTCTCCTTCCATACTTTTAATACCAGAAAACATACACACACAAGAAAAGTTTTCGTTCAGATTTTTTTCAGTTCACATATAATTTTCATGATTAAAATTAGTTTTGAAAAATTTTAGTGTCAGCGGAGAAAACATTTTTCGTTTCATGACAGAGTAAAAAGCATATAAAAATGGCTTCTGTTTTTCACTTTCTCTTATGCGAAGTGTACAAAGAGGAAGTAGTGTAACCGTCAATAAGTTCTGAAAGGGGATTTTGATGGATCTTCGCGTTTTAGACCTCCCTGAGTCCGAAAAAACCATTTTGTAATTATGTCTGTCTATCTGTGAATACGGTATCTCAGAAATGGAACGAGGCAGACTAATAAAAATTGGGATGTGGTTTTAACATCAAAATTGGATTATTGGGATAGATCATCAAAATTGGATTTTTTGTGTCGAATTTTGTACGAAATCCGTCAATGATAAGTCTGTCTGTCTATCCATCTATGTGCAAGTGAACCAATAACTAAAAAACACAACGAGCTAGATGGATAAAATTTTTGCATATGATTTTATTGCCAGAATTGTTGATCTTGTAACGGTGTCGTTCAGCGAACCCCTGCTGTTGAGAAGATATGCTAATTGCTTTCCCAGAAGCTTTACAGATGCCGTCTACGTGTGAAGTGGGCACTGGCTGTCGAATGACCGGATGAGCAGGGGTGGCGCCATTGGGGGTCTGGCGTGGCCTAGGCCCCCCCTGTTGGGGATGCTGTGCCCCCGTCGGGGCAGATTTTTGTACCCTGTTCATGCAGCGGGCTATTCAGCTTGCAGGTAAATAAAGATCCGGGGAAAATTTGAGAAGATCATTACGCCCCTCCCCTTGCACAGCAGGTCGTACCCCCCCCGTCGCGCAGACCGGGGGGGGGGGGACTCTAGCGCCACTCCTGCAGATGAGGTTGAAAATACACTTGGGAATTCTGGGATTGACCATAACCGTGAAGTGTACCCGAGACCTCAGTTGAATGCGGGCAGAGACACTGTGCTCGCGGACACTCAGTCGTGACTAATCTCTAAATTGAACTCAATTATGGGAACTGTAAATATTTTCCCTGTGTCATATTTTATTAGTAAATATTTATTCTAGATTCAATAGCTGTGCGTACTTGTGCAGTTGAAACTTAACTCCAGTACGTCGCAATCTGTATGAAATGTAACCCTTTCGGCCCTAATGGGCATCTGCGTCCCGGAGATTAGACTTCATTCCCTATTGGTAAATAAATCCACTTTATATGGGTTTTAATGTTTTCAGTGTTTTTAAGGAATTAGGGAATAAAATTATGATTTACCCTCTGAGCGGTTAGCTATTTTGATCTACTTGCTGTAAAGTCTTAAAAATTTACTTTTAAAGTGAATAATTGGATCTATTTTGCATCTAACCAAATCTCTGAAATCTCAAGAATATTTTATCCATTATAGTTTAAGAAGGTATACATATAAACATAAATTATCTGCTTTTGAAACTCAATATGAAAAACGGAAAAATACATGCAAAACGTTTGGAGGGTTAAAGAAACTTGGAAACACTCTCAGATTGCAAATGGAGGACTTAAGTTTTTGTTGTCTTCGTAACAAGGTTATTGTTACCAATCTGTAAAGTTGTTTCCCTGACATGCTAATCTTATGGCAGGAAAGAGAGTTTTACAGATGTTTTACTGGAATAGTCCCAGTCGACTATACAATTGGGACATATTGTCCCAGTGATTTCCAGGGAAAGGGAAAAGTGAAAAACTTTAAATTCCTAGTATACTTCTTTTAGTATGTCAACATTAAATTAAACTATTTTTCATAGTTAAATTTTAATCATGCAAAAGTCGGATAGAAAGGGTTAAGACCAAATACGTCAACTGGTTGACTGTCTCGGGGCCTTCCGTTCGTGTGCATTTGAACGAAATAATTCAAAAACTGAACAGCCAGATAAACGAATTTTAGTATGAGGTCTTGAAATAAATCTGTATCAAATTTGAACCCAATTGGTCAAAGGAATGATGTCCAAAATGTATAGTCGATTCTTTTTACTATGCGACGAATCTAAACACAAATTGCGCTATATTCTTCGTATGGAGAGCAAGCAGCCCCTCTGGTTTTATATTCAAACAAAAAGTTCTGTACGCATATTCGTCGTACGTTGTGAGGGTTTAATCATTCAGTCTTATTTATTTTTTCATGTGCATAATTTGATTTCTAAACTAGTGCATTTCACGACTAAAAAGAAATGAAACCGCTTTTAAGAGAATATTCAATTTATTAATTCAAATTCTTCTAAAAAGACTTTGTAATCAACTCTTTATGACGATAACTACATCTAGGGGCTCTAGAGCTGTGTCTTATGAAAGGATTTAGAGAGTTTTATGGAACTTGAAACACGCCTCCCAGTGGCGGACTGAAAGGACTGTAGCCCAGCTTAGCCTCTCTGGGGAGGTCGTTGAAGTACATTTAATACATGTAGGAAATGTGTTTTTCCCTGCGTAACTTTCTCTTAAAATTGAATCACTTAAGTTCTAGTTTTAATCCTTTCTATATTAGTTTTCCCACACTGCCGAACAAGCTCATTTGTATGAACTCTAAGTCATCAGAAAGATATCGGCAGATAAGATCACGCGCTCTCTCCGTGCTAATCACGTGATGCGTAGGTGTAGCTCTCCTTTAAAACCGAGTGTAATGTTTTAATCCAGGGAGATGGCTTATTGAAATTAAGAAGAACAGACATACGGTAGGTCGAGCGGAGCGTAACGAGCTACGGGGGTCTCTTCCCTGATAGCACTGCGGTGATGGGCAACGGCTAATAATCTTTTAAACGTAATGTAAGTTGATATTTAACTAAGTAATTAACAATGTCTAAACCCCATTTCTCTCTCTTGTCAAATATGTAAATAGTCATCTGTATAAATATCTTTCACTTATATGTTTTTATTTAATAAACCTAATTAGTTCTAAACTGAGTTCTATTCAATTGTCTTCTTGTGTACACCCCTAGGTACGCGAGATAGATAATTTTCCTTTTCCAATGTGGACTGGTTTTGGGTGATATTCTTGAAATTTATTTTTCCCCAAACCCAGACCCTTCATATTTTTGGGGGTCGGCTGGGATTATTTCCCCTGCAACCTAATCTCCACATACATGCACCGTTTGCCATGAGATTTGGTAAACATGGTTCACTTTGCAAACTAAAATTATGATGGAATTAAATCCTAAGCAAACATCTAAGGGTAATGAATTTCTTCAGAGTGTTACGGATGTGTGTTTAAAATGACTGTAGCAAATTTGCAAAGTCCATGGTAACTTCTGGGACGTTGTGGAAACTTCCCAAATTTCCAGAAACTTAAGGAACGCTTTTGAAAAGTCTGAAGAACGATATGAAATGCAATATATACTGCATACTAAAATCAAAATAATAATGAATATAAATATTAAGTAGTATAAAGCATATTCCAACGATATTATAATATTGATAAGCACTACGTTATTGACATAACAATGATCCTTATCCTCTCTACCACAAGATTTTTTTTTTTTTGGGGGGGGGGAAGACCAGACAGCTCTGGGTGTTCTGCTAGCTAAAAAATAAGGTTGCGGAAAACTACTCAGAGATTCAAGTCACTTGCCTCACTTTAAGAAAAAAATTAAATAAATTAAAGCCCTAAACTGAAAAGTTGCTTTTGCTGAGTCAATATTAAAATATTAAAAAATTGAAAAATGCTAATAAACAATTTTTTAAAAATAATGTTGAATCCATGCATGAGGGAGAAATTTGTGATTGCAAATGAAGCTTTTGCGTATCTTGGCATTATTTTATTTCATTTCGAATAGTTGCAGCACCAAAACAATTTATCTTTCAGAGTTAGTGACATGTTGTTTGAAAAGAGTTCTATATTGCTCAATAGATAGCAACACGAGCGATGTGTTTCTGTCGGATACTTTATTGGTTTTTTTTTCTGTCTCGTGTCCAGGGGTGGCGCCAGAGGGGTAACCGGGGGGGGGAGGGACCCCCCGTCGGGGATGCTGTGCCCCCCACTGGGGAAAATTTTGTATCCCGCCGGGGAAAATTTTTGTACGGGGTATTCAACTGTAGTTGATAAATAATTATCTGGTAAAAATTTGAGACCAATTTCATTGCACTTGTCGCCCCATACAGCAGGTCGTGCCCCCTTGTCGGGGAGACCGTGCACCCCTGTCGGTCAAATCGCCCCCCTCCCCGTCGGGCAAACTCTAGCGCCATTCCTGCTCGTGTCTTGACAGCCAGATGATCCAGTGGATAAGGCACATTCTCTCTTAGCTTCCACGCCATAATCAGGTACCTCAACATGTAGGTAGAATAGGGGTCAGGTAGACAACAATATTGTCCAATATTATATAATATTATACAATATCGTGCAATATTATATAATATTATACAATATTGTGCAATATTTAACAATATTGCGAATATTGTTCAATTCCATACAATATTGTGGAATATCTTTGTGCTATTGGAACACCACCAAAAGGACATTTGACCTAGGACAACAGATTTAACGTAACTTTACATGCATAAATGTATATATTGGATGTATCCAAAGTATAATCAGGTCTCAAACCCGCAATCCTCCGAAGCCGAGACTCAGCCATCTGGGCACTTCTTTCCTCTTCTATATTTAGGATAGTTCTAATACAAATCTGCTCCATTCTCCCATCAACAGAGAGTATGATCTGTTTAGTAGTTATTGAAAAAGTAAAAATTGTGAATAAAAATTCTATTTTAAAAATCTGGGTCTAAATTTAAATAATAATAAAATTCGTCTGAAACAAAAGAAACAAAAATTTGGTCAACAGAAATAACGGAAAACTCCGAAATATATTCAGAATCCTCAGACAGACAGCGTCTATTATTCTTCGCTATACCTTACAGTAAGACGAATTGTCAAAGATAAAGAATTCTTGCCTTATACTTCCATTAAGGCCAGTGCCATTTATTCATCAAAGAGCGTCATTATGCTTCTATTTCTTAAGGGAAAGATATCCTTTATAAAATTGCATTGCAATACACCAGCAGCCTATGCTTAAAACCTCCGCTCCACAAAAGAATAACTGGAGACTACCCTCCACGAGTCGAATCGATTGTAGATTCTTGCATCGATGACAAGAGAATCGCAATCGATATTCCGAGACAAAAGAGAGAGAGAATTCCACCTGGACCATCTGGCCTCATTGAGTCGTCTGCCATCGATCCACCCAGTGATGCCACGACGCTGTCTAGGACCTCTCTGACCTTGAAAACACTTCTTTCGCCGAGAAAAGAATCGATGAGTGCATTAACGGAAGAATTCTGTGTCCCGCCACACTCTCTGACAGCGTTCGCTCGCACTCCCAGGGCTCTCTATTTAAGGAATCGCCGGTTTGTTTTCGTCTGCAATCGCGTTTTGATTGAGATCATCATGTCTATTGTCGCCAATAAGTAGTTGTTCTCATTAAGTTATACTTTACGGAAATAAGACTTTTATCGAGAAGTTTTCGGTGTTAAGCATAAGTCGTATCCGATTTCTTTGCGAACTTGTTGAAGCGTTTTCGTATATCACAATGAAATTTCTTAAAAGAAAATAATAAATTCATATTAAATATGAATATATTGAAGATAACTGTTTAGAAAAGAAGAGAAACTAAAATTCAGAAACTAAACTAATGTTTATTTCTAACTTAAAAGTATTTGAAGTGGTCTTTAAAAATGAATACAGAACCTTAATTAGTAAACACAAACTCAGATATCTTTTGTTACCCTAGACTTTTTTGCCACTGTATCGTGCGAATCGCCGCGTGCTCTTTCCGTACGCTTTCATAGAGCACCCAGAGTCAATACTCTACTGCATTTGGTATATCAAGAGTATTTTACCGAATTTTCCGGATAATCCGAATTCCCTGGAATCCGAACAGAGGTCAGCCCCAATTAGTTCGGCTCTACTGTATTTCGTGAAACAACAGAATGATATACCAAATGATTATGTTGATTTGTGAAGTAAATTCGATCTCTGTGAATTATTCGACTAGCTTTGAGTCCTGGCACATTCAGGGCAGGATTTACACATTTCTACGCCCTAGGCCAAAGCATATTCTGCACCCCCTCCCCTCGCAAAAAAGTTTATATATAATTTTCAATTTAATATACAATAGTTTATTTTTGAAACATATAAGCCCTTATTACAGTATTTGTAATCTTTGAACCTTATTCAATTCCTAATTCAAAATTACACTACTTATGAAATAACATAATAATAACCCCTACAAAAATACTCTATTTCTTGAATTCATCTGAAATACCTTCTTCGTTTGCGCTTTTATCCATGAATAGGTTTAAAGAGTCTTTGAAGCAGACAGATCTTTTGAAACCTCTTTCAATACAAATAAGTTCAGAGGCAAGAGACAATAAGAACTACAGAAGACAAAAAATGTATCGCTCAATATATTTAATGTAACGAATGTAAATTCTAAAAACGTCATTTTATATGGTCTTTTGAAAATAACATTGGAAAATGTGTAAATATTTGGTTGTTATTTCTTCTGTACATGCGTCTCCTAATGGCTGAGGCCTAGGTTGGGCCTATGCGAAATCTGGCCTTGGACACATTAGACAAAAGAAATCCCCAAACATCAAGAATATTTTTATGGCTATTTAAACAAAAATCTAAACATTAAAAGTCTGACTTAGTTTCCGTTCGAAACTTATTCAGAAAAGTGAACCGGAAGATACATAAAGCTTTTAAATTGTATAGGACTGCTGAAGTGGTGCATCTAAACAGAGGCGTTGAATTTATTGTTCGGTCCCAATGCCCCTTTGTCCTTTCTCGTATACGAAATATAGAAAAAGTGAGTGAATGACGATGATTCGCTTGGAGGATTCAATGATCCGTTACCTTCAAAAACTAAAGATTATTATACCATAAACTAACGATGATTTATGTAACTCCTAAAATTTCTATTTCTCTTTTACTTTGTGAAACTTAACACTTAGTTTTTAAGGAGAAAAAACAGTATGCAAAGAGAAAGTATTGTAATTGTCAAAAAATTTGACCTCGAGATTTTGATGAATCCTCTACGTTGTTGACCTCCCTGAATCCGAAAAAAAGTTCTGGATTATGTCTGTCTGTCGGTCTATGAACATGATAATGCAAAAACGGGACGATCTAAAATTACAAAATTTGGTATGTGGTCTTTACACCCAAAGTTTGGATATGTATCAAATTTTGCACTTATCCGTGAAAGAGAAGTCCGTGTGCATATGAACACAATAACTTTAAATACCAGAAGGATCAAATCTGGCATATTGTTCTATCACTAGAATTGTAGATCTGTATCTAATTTTGGAGTCAATCGGCCAACAAAAAGAGGTCCGAAATGTATACTCGGCTCTGGGAGGCACAGCGAGTACACGGATGAGAAGCCGCCAGGTAAGTAAGCGGATTCTCGCTTCCACGGAGGGTATAGCAAGGTGTGGGGTAGTCACCTCTACTCCGATGACGGGACTTACCTCCTACGGGAGGAGTTGGTCCGTGGCCAGTGATGGCGGTTAGGACTCCAACTTCAATGCCCGAGTTGCTGTTTGGCGTTCCGGTCATTCAGATATAACCGCACGGCTTCGCGCCAGGTCGGGGTGGCTTGTATGAATTCTTATACTACGATGTACAAAATGTGTCAAATTGTGTGATAGAACGAAAGAGGAAAGAATACCCTATCTGGTTTCAGTCGTAAAAAAGCATTGGGTGTTTTAAAAAATCAAAAAAATGTCTGAGATATATTAACTCACCTCAATGTATTGTAACAGAAAAGGTAAACGTTTCTATAATACACTGAACCTCCAAGAATCCTTCAAATAGCGATATTTTCACGACAAGACCACCGAATATTTCCCCAAGTTCTTTTGAAGTGCCTCAGTAAGCTAGTCTGCTGAAGTCTAACTGAAATTCGTGCATTAGAAGAATAAAATTTTCTTACTCTATTTGTCATAATATTAGTAAATGCAGTGGGCTCTCGTACAACGCGGGAGATGCTTTCCTCGTAATAGGAAATCGCGTTATACGTAGGGTTGCCATAATTACCATGCATTGAAACGGGACGTTCAAGTGCTAAATAAATAAAATATGAACAAAGTGGGTAGGGAATGGTTTATTTTACTCTAATAAAAATCAATAAAGTTTAAGCAATCTGATAAAATGGACGCGTAGAATAATAAAAAAGATTCAATGCTAATTCTTTTCAGCTCAGTAATATTTTAAAGTTGATTTTACTTTCTTAATTATATCATTTTCTTCTTTCCATAATTATAAAATTGGGATCAAGTCATTTTAAAATTACAATGACAAATTAAAATTGCTTCAGTTGTCTCCACTGACAACCTGTTTCTTTCGTCCGACCATTGAGTTGACAGTAGGGAAAATATTCTCTCCACATTTGCATTGTGGGCCGGAATGTCAAATACGTATTCGCATAGCTTTATAATTAGACATGACTTCTCAACAATATACTTTGTATCTGCAAAAATCTTCAGCCATTTTTCTTCCATACTTAATTTCATAGTTGCCTCGCAGTTTCGATTTGTATTATTTTTCTCCAAATAATCTTTCAGATATGCAAACTGATTGAATGGAATCGCTGTGCTGCGAATATAGGTGGTTCTTAGTTGTAAATATACAATTGTACATTCTATTTCTTCCCATTCAGGAACTTAGTTGAATTTAGGGAGAAAACGGGACAAAAGCAGGACAAATAGTGATACGGGACTGAGTAGTGAAACACGGTGACAGTCCCGTATATACGGGACGTATGGTAACCCTAGTTATACGGGACATGCCTTATCGGACCTATTTCTATATATGCCAGTTCAGACATGTCTCTGATTTGTAACTACGCATATAGCTAGCGAGATGTTACATTTTTAAATTGTTAGCATTACCCTTGGCGGCGCTTGGGCGAAAAAGTGAGAGGGCAAAAAAAATTACAAACATCTAAAAGACCCGGGAGTATAGGGGGTAGATGATAAAATTTAAAAATTAGCCAACTTTCTCGAACTGTTGCTTTTTTATTATCCCTAGTTTTAGGTAGTTAAAATGAAATAAAAAATCTATTTTTCCCCTAAGAAAGTAGGGGCGACTGTCCCCCTCGTACCCCCCCCCGACTCGCCGCCACTGAGCATCATTGTTCATACATAAACAACAGCTAAGAGCTAAAAATAGCAACAGCTAACAGCTATACATTTGCTTTTCTAGGCAAAAAAAATCCCTCAAAAACTATTAGTGCAATATAGTTTTTAATGGAATTTTTATTATAATATTAGTATATATAAAGTTGAAAACGTTAAAATTTATCTTACGTGTTCACAGATAGCACGACATGCTGTACGATACTGTAAAATATTGTTCGATATTAGACGATATTATACGGTATTGAATAATATCATAGGATATTACGAATATTGCACGATATCATTCTATAGTGTACAATATCTATGCACTACTGGGGTAATGCGGAACTGTTTATCGCTCAGTATGAGAACTAGTCGCAATTTTTTCATCGCGTTATACGAATTCGTGTTATACTGGAGTGCGCTAAACGAGAGTCCACTACATTCAGATTTAGAAGAATTTTTACCCAACTTTATTTAACTTGCGACATGTTGGTCCGATACTGACTGAGATATTAAGAATGACTTGCGGAACTACATTAATATATTCTCATTAATAAAATTGCTCAGCTGATCGGAAGTTGCGGTTTCATCGGAGTCATTGACTTTTTACATCCATTCATTCTGATTAGAGATAATGTTAAGTTCTCGGAACAGGAAACACATTGACATGCCGTTTCGGCCGTCATTCAGGGGAATTTGAGAGCAATTTGCAATAAATGGAAATATTTATATCCAAATATAAAGAAACGTTGTTAAGTATCTTTAAGTTTTATTTAGCTAATCCTTATTTTCTTACTTTATATTCTGTTGCTGGTTGGTTGATAATACTTTTAGATACTTGAAGAGAATTTGCTAAACACAGATGAATGCAACTTCTCTATCGCTTTCCACACTCTCTTGAGATACTTTATTCGTCATACAGTGTGTAGAAACTTTTGTTCAATATACAGGGTGTCCATAAATTATTTTTACATTAGACTTTAATAACTTCAAAACTATACCAGATAATAACAAACGGTTTTCAACATGTGGCAAGATAACTCATAAAGTTTTTTTTTTTTGTTTTGTTTTGCAGGTGACACAGATTTGACGAAAAGTATGGACTCCACAGGAGAAAGCTCAGTGTGTAGCCTGGTTCATAGAGACAAAGTCCGATACCCAAGTGCAACGAAACTTTCGGACACAGTATATGGAAGGGATCCACTGTCCCGTCCAACTATTCGGACTTGGTATACTTACGTCATTTATAGAAACAGGTAGTGTTCTCCATAAACAGAGGGGCGGGCACTTGAGTATCGGACTTTTTCTCTATGAACCAGGCTACACACTGAGCTTTCTCCTGTGGCGTGTACATTTTTAGTTAAATCTGCGTCACCTGGAAAATAAAAAGACTTGTCACATGTTGAAAACCGTTTGTTATTATCTAGCGTAGTTTTGAAGTTATTAAAGTCTAAAAATGTGAAGATAATTTATGGACACTCTGCATATACATAATTTTATCGGATATGAAGTGTGCAAAGAGAAAGTCTTGTAATCGTCAAAAACCCGATCGCGAGATTTTGATGAATCTCCATGTTGTAGATCTCCCTGAACCCTAAAAAAAGTTCTGGAATTATGTCTGTCAGGCGGCGTTCTGTCTGTCTCAAAAACGCAATGTGCTAGAAAGATAAAATTTAGTATGTGGTCTTTTCACCAAATTGCAGTAAGCTTTCAAATTTGGACGAAACCTGTCAGCCGGAAGTCTATTTGTCCGTCCAATTGCAAGTGAGCATGGTAACTCAGAAAAGCAACGAATTAAAGGGATGGAATTTGATACACCAGAATTGTAGATCTGAATCAAATTTTAGACAAAATCCATTGCCTGGTTGATTATCTATCTATTCGTGTGCATGTCAACGCGATAAATAAAAAACGCAACAAACTAGAAAAGTGAAATTTTGTATGTGATCTTGACATTAAAGTTTTATATCTATATCAAAGTTTGGATCCAATAGATCAAAGGAAAGAGGTCTAAAATACGTACTCGATTCTCTTCACTAAACGACGATGCTAAACGCAGAACGCGTCATAGTATGGAAGAATACGAGAAAATCGAGGGCAGAACACTCCCGCTTATTCTATTTAATACACTTTGGGGACAACATGGAGTACGAGCATGAGAAGTGGCCTTATAACTCAGTGGATTCTCGATTTTCTCTACGGTTTAGTGGAGTGTATTAAACTGGTTAATGATTCCGCTTTGTTGACGGACTAGCCCAACCGGATATGACGCTGCATGAGGCACACCTTAATGGGGGTCTATTTTTCAGGGGAAGCCGAGCCCGTGTTTATGAATCTCGGTGGCCGGTCATTCAGATTTATGAGGGGTAGCGTCTTTGGATTACTTTTACTTCATTTCTGCAAACAAGTCGTACTATATTAATTTTATATGATATTTCAAAAATTATACTGACATGTTTCATAATTTGGCGCCGATTTTATTATTTTCATGAAACTCAACGATCAACTTAAATCATCTTTCATTCATAACCTGGAAAATGTATAAATTGCAGAAATCGATTATTCTCAATTTGTGGAATGCCCTTTCTTAAGCTAGTGCAGAGGGCCGTGGTGGCCTAATGGCAAGGTCTCGACGTCGGAGCCGGAGGGCAGCAGGCTCGAAGCGCGATTCCAATGAAGATCCGTCGTGTTTGTGGGCATGGTGCATGCTAAATCTGACGTGGGCAAATGTCCTTTCGCTGGTGTGGTGCGGAAGTTTGGAGAGGAATGTGCCAGCTGAGGTGTCGTCTTCGTCATCCGATCGCGGTTCGAAATTATAAAACCCATTTCAAAATAGCCTCGAGTAGCGTCAAAATGGGACGTTTATGTAACTACACTTAAGCTAGTGCACGAAATCATAACAAAAGACAGAGATATCGAAATGCTAGTTATTGAAACTAATCTAGTACAGTATGATCCAAAAGTCAATAACCCATGATTTTACTAATAATTTTTCAATAAATGAAAGTACATACCTGCATTTTTACGTGAACGTAGATCAATTCATGTACAACAGATTAGATTCACAGTAAATGTCCAAATTCTGTTTGCATGCATAAACGCGTCGGCAAATATTATGAGAAATGCGCGCATGTCCTGATGAATGGCATGAACTGCCAATGCAATGTTTTTGTGAAGTTCCTCAATAGCATGCAGGCCGCCGAGAACCGAGCCCGGGCCCCAGGGAAAAGTACCCCACACTCATAAAAACAAATCCCTACAAATGGTAAATAAACATGCCTCAATGAGCAACGGTCATACGACAGGGGCGCTTTTGAGTGAGCAGTTAATAAGTCAGCTGGCCTCCCTCCATGTTGTGTCGCGGCTGGAAATTTTGCCTTCCGCTGATCTCCCCTCGCGATTTGTAACTGTGTTGACTAATCAGGGGATGGATCGATTTCTTCCTGTTGCCCTCTCACGTCACGTATTGTCAGGAGTGGAGCTAGAATTCGCCCGACAGAGGGGGCACCACCTGCTGTACGAGGAGAGGGGTGTAATGATGACCCACTCAAATTTTTGCCAGATCTTTATTTATCTACTGGTTGAATAGCCCGTTGCGTGAACGGGGTACAAAAATTTACCGCGATGGGGTGAGCACAGCATCCCCGAAGGGACTCGTGGTCCCTGTACCCTCCACTAGCGCCACCCCTGCATATTGTTACAAAAATCTGACTTCTAGCCACCTTCTGTAATTTAGATTAATGTAGTGAAATAATGAATGTTTTTTATATTTAGAGAAAATAAATCTAAAAGTTCAATTCAACCCATACCGGACCCCATTTCCTATGAATAAAACACTCTTGAAAATAAGAAAAAAATATTTTTCCTTATCTCGGGCCGGCGGGGCCCCTTCTATGCTCAGGCCCCGGAGAGTTTGGCCATCTTATCCCCCTCTCTCGGCAGGTCTGATAATATGGGAGTGTTTGAAACAGCTACATATATACAATTATGTTTGCCACGTGATTGCAATATCACGTGTATTGACTCCAAAAAACATCATTAAAAGTCATAAAAATATTCCTTGCTTTCGTCATCCAAAAGCATGTTCAGATTTTAGTTTCTTTCTGTTCAAATAGCTTAATTCCCTGTAAATCAAAAAGGTATTTTATTTTAATAAATTTTTAATGCGAATTTTTCAAAAATAACTTTACATACATAAGCAAAAACATTGAAATTTGAGTTGAATAAATTAGCAATTGATAAAAAAAATTGTTTGAAATTAATCATCTTTATAAAAAAGGGAAGAATTTTTTAAATACTTTTCCAGAATAAAGACATTCAAAATATTCAGTACCATAAATTACATTTAACGCAATATATTACAGCTTTATAAATGAAGCTGCTGAATTAGCGGTTTAATGAACTATCCGCAAATTTTTAAAACTAATCAACTTTAATTGAAATTTAAAGGAGTTTTAAGGGGGGGGGAAGTATCAGTCAGCGGTTTAACCAGAAAATATTATGTAGCAAAGCGGTTTTCATTTTCTCGTATACCAACTATAGAAAGAGAAAGTATTTTAATCTTCAAGAAATCCGACTTTGAGATTTTATGAATCTCTATCAACCAACCATTTTTAGAATTATGTCTCGAAAACGCAACAAACTAGAAGAATTAAATCTAGTACGTGGTCTTTACACCAAAACTGTAGATTTCTATTAAATTTTGGATGAAATCGTTTATCAACGGGCAGTCAGTGTTTCTGTACATCGCGCGCGAGGAACATGTGAACACTATAATTGACAAACGCAACAAGCTGGGTGGATGAAATTCGGCATATATTCTTATCACCATAATTGTAGTTGCGTATCGAATTTTGTACCAAATACGCCAAAAGACTGATCGTCTGTCGGTCTGCCTATTCGTAGGCCTGTGAACGCGCTAACCCAAAAACGTAACAATCTAGATAAATTAAATGTGGTATTTGGTCTTGACTTCTCTATTGTAAATCTATTAATTGTAATTGTTAATCTGTTATTGTAATCTAAGTCAGGGCCCAATCGGTTTAAGGGAAAGGAACAAAATGCGTACTCGAATTTCTTCATAAAGCTAGACATTCACAGTCAGACCGCTCCACGCAATTTCAGTCTCACCGCTCCCGTCGCCAATGCGAAAATCCGACGAGAATCGGCGTGGTGCGGTCAAAAGTTTGATTTTCGTCTTCGTGCGTTATCCATTTGGAGTGTTGGGTCGTAAAACTGAAATGCGACGGTGGGGAGAGGGAGCGAGGCTCTCTCACAGAACCGAAAACCACAAAATGTAGACCCGTGGGGGCAGTGGCGGCGATTGAGTGAAAAAAGTGAGGGGGCAAAAAATTTACTGATATCTAAAAGTACCCGGGAGTCTAGGGGGTAAAGAACAAAATTTAAAAAAAAATATTACATAATTAGCTAACTTTCCCGAATACTATTGCTTTTCTTTTTATTTCCAGTTTTAAAAAGCTAAAAAGAAGGGGGGAAATTAATTTTCCTAGAAAAGTAGGGGGCGACCCCTCCTTACTCACCGCCACTGCGTGGGGTGAGAGAGTGAGGCTCTCTTGCGAAAGCGGGGCGGGAGCTCGCATTTTGAAATCGGGAGGAGAAGTAGGCGCAGGGTGATCGAAGTGACCTGTAGTGTGGTTTTCATGGAGCCTCCGTGAATGGCCGTGACCCACTTACTGTCCTACCTCCACGAGAAAAACCCTGAACAGGGTTGCCTTAAGTAAACGAGACGAAGAAAGGACGGAAACGGGTATAAATTCAACCCCAACATTTGGCCAACTAAGTGCACTTCATTAGGCGAGAAATTCGTTTTCGACCGAAGAACAAAGCAAAATGAGACTTCCGCTGGTTCTGTCTGCGCCAAATGAAATAAAGCCCTTTCTTTCACTCCCAAAGTGCAGCAGAATATCCCGTTTCCATAACGACCGCCACCGGCATGTCTGGTGTTTTTCTCGTGGCGGTAGGACAGTGTATGGGTGGGCTGAAAATTGGAATGGTGTGGAGTGCTATCACGCCATTTGCGTGGAATGACCATGAATGTCCAGCTTTATACTAAAATGTATAAGAGAAAGTCGAAGTGGAAACACTCACGTAGGTTTTAAAGATTGTCATTAATACATTTATTAAAGTAATGATGCGAGTAAACCCAGATTCCCTTTGTAAATTAAATACCGTAATTGATGCCGAGTTTGGGAACGGTGATCATATATTTGAAACTGGAAACAGACTACAATGTTGTTTCCAAATCTCCACACGATAGAACAACTCAATATATCAGATACCTCAGAATGAGTTAGAATTTTCTTCCATTGGGAATCCAAAAAAATTAGTTGACGACAGCAGTTATAAAGAGTGTTTATCAGACAAATCTGCGTTAGTTCATACTTTTAAGCTGTTGTCTCACTTCTCCATTTCTGCAAGAAGTTTACTAGGTGTTCCTTGTTCAGCTGAATTTATTCAAACCTCTGTATTGTCCCTTGTAGTAGAAAAAATAATCAACCATTTGCATGTCGTTAAACCTTAAGCCAATAAACGCATAATGCTAGTCATTTAATATATATAATTTCTAATTTCGCCTTCTTCAAAACTAAGTTGTAATTTAGTAATCAAATCTGGCTTAAAATTTGAGATTCAAAGAGAAAGTATAATGCAGGTTCGTCTGATAAAATCTCCTGATTACTAGCTGTGCTATAGATATCCGAAACATGAGTGCATACACCCATTAATACTATGTGCCTCGTTTTGACGAGATACATCAAAGGAAATCACTATGGATCTTCAAAAGTATTGTTTCAGAGACTTCCAGCACACGCTTGACTAGTAATGTGTATTGTGTAGCTTTGCATCTGCATATTGCAACCAAGCTGGTCTTGTGGGTGTACGTGAATGTCTCTATTCTACGAATATTCTAAGAAAACAAACGTAGCACAGGTAGCAAATCTGCACTTGTACAAATTTACAACAGAGATTACCAATAAATCTCAATTACAGCACTTTGAATGGCGCTCAAAATCTCAGTTCACCAGCTTGCTTGCTGATCAAACAACAACCGACCCTCTTGGTTTGAGAGCTTGCTTTTATACCTTTTCAACAATAAGTGACGTCAATACATAGTAAGTGATGTAATATTTAGAAAATTCATAACACTTCTGGCTCCAAGTAGAGATAGGTCCACAGTTCAGGATTTTTCTAGAAGATTTCTTTTGTTTCCAAAGTCGCCAAATTTGTCGCCAAGATTAGCATGTCAGGGAAACAACTTTACAGCGTTGTAATAATATGTAAGACACAGCCAGGACGATTTCTGAGGTGACACTATGCTCTTCAAACGTTGGGATCATAAATCATACAAGTCTTATTAAGCTGTTTCATAGAAATAAACAACAATCTTTTATTTTTCTTTTTTCATTTGACCCGTAATTCCAATCAAAATCTCATCTTCTACATGCTAATTAACATCACTTGCACTGTGATTAAAATAATGTTGTAATAAAATTAATTACGTTGTTAAATACACAGAAACGATGATATGAATGAGAAAACCCATGAGAAACGAAGCTATCTCATGGATTAACCAAATACACGCAATGCATTAAGTTTGTTTCCCATTATTTCTATATTTAGTTCGTTATTTTGGTTCATAAAACGTTTTACTCTTTAACTGGTGTTGCTGTTATGAATTCCGAATAGAAATCTATGTGCAAAAATTACTTTTTACGTTAAGAAGATTTCTTTTTGTATCTGAAGAAAATCTTTGGCTTTTACCTCTTATATATTTTGTTCCTTCGCTTGTTCGGTGAAAGAATATACTATTTATAGTTTAAGATTTATCACTATAATGAAAAGTAATTCTTAACATGCTCGGTATCTGAATGTTACATGTAAGAAACGATATTTTTTTCTGTTATTCCTTTCAAACAATTTGGTACATATTTCTACGTTAAAGAACAGAGTTTTATAATGCTTTTCTGCTTCCTACCTTTTTAAAGTCGAATCTTTTCTCGATATTTATACCAAAACTGCTTCAGAAGTAAAGTTTAGTTAAGTTTAATTATATTAACGTCCCGTTGTGAAACAACACGAGGACTATTTTGGGACGAACCTAACAAATTTTTAGCTGTGGTAAGATAACAACACTTGAGTGGAACGCCCATCCATGCAGCAGGCCCACATATATTTAGTGGAATCGGGTACCGAACCTGTACCCTCCCGTCCCGAATAGCTACCGCAGCCCAACTGTTTCAGAAACTCAAGCTTATAGTTATATACACTTAGAAAAATAGAATAAGCAGGTGAAGCATTAATACAGTCAGTTTATGCCATCACGTGACATACATCAATTCCGCCACGCCGGTTTTGAAATCCAATACATTCCTTCCGAAAGGAAAAAGAAAGTGACGGCTAATAACATTTTCTGATAACGTGCATTTAGATGGCATATGTAATGATGTTTTCCAAGTGGCTGTGACTTCTGGTGTATTGATCCCATTCTTGATAAATGTAGGAATTGTATTTTTCCCGTCTAGCTTAAAAGCGCAAGTTTAATTCTTTTATATTCTAATATATTTTTTCACTTTCCGTACAAGCTCATTTGAATAACTGTTGTGTCAGCGGAAAGATATCGAGAGATAACGGTCACGCGCTCTCCGTGCTAATCACGTGATGCGTGGGTGTTTCTCCATTAAAAAAACCGAGTGTAATGTTTGAATCGAGAGAGATGAATTATTGAAATCAAGAAGAATGGTCATGCGGTATATTGGTGAGCGAAGGCAGCTACGGGAGTCCCTTCCCTGTTAGCACGGCGGCCATGGGCGATGTCTATCGAAATAACCTCTTTTAAACGTGATGTAAGTTGATATTTAACTAAGTAACTAACAAACCCTAAATCTCTCTTGTCTAATTTGTAAATAATCATATGGGTAAATACCTTTCCCATATCATGTTTTATAAATAAATAATTTAGTTTTAACTCTATTTCTCCTCCTTTATCTTTGGTGCATTTTCCCCTAGAGTGTTCCTTAGATGAAGAAGTTTTACCTGTAAGCGGGTTTGGATTCCATTCCCCTGCAATCCTTTCTACATAATTATGGCGGCTCAGGCCGTGATTATAACAATTTTTTCTATATAAATAGTACTCAAGTTCCTTCAGAAGTCCAAAACAATTTCGATAATTCACAGTTGAATGAAGATAGAAAGAGGCCATTTGCACAGAAATGATAGAAATGAAACTGGGCTGTTTTTTTTTTTGATGTTGTTATGAAACCAGAATCCATTGATGGAATAATTTACTACTGAAACCGCCAAATTATTCTTCAGTTTTTGGTGTGATGCTTTACATAGGATAAGGCAATGAATGGAGTCGCTGCTTGCAATGTTCAGTGTGTCGTCCTCCGTTCAGGAACACAGCTCTGTCAGCCATGAAACCACATTTTTCGCAGCATTAAGAACCATATCTGATGGTATGACAGAACATGAGCAACAGAAAGTTATAATGGTTACAATTAAAAAATCTTAATACTTTGAAAGATAATAACTGAAAATAAATGTACATTAAAACTTCAAAAAAAGCATTACAATTCAAAAACTTCAAAGTTTTCTTTTTTGGCTGTCAAAAGCTTCAGTTAAAAGGCTGTTTGCAAATTTTATGTAAGATTTTGACGTAATATATATAAAGTTTTCAAACAAAATTCTTGCGTTTTAAATAGTATATTTGATTGCTATTGTTCTTAGCTATCATTTCATATCTTACTTTTCATGATAATAAAGCTTTTTATAAAATAAATATGGGTGGATATTCCCCCACGTTTTCCACAGCTTTCCATAGTATATCGTTATGTTTAGGTCTAAGATTGTCTATTGCTCATTTCAGTAATTGAAACGCACAAAATCCATGGGTGATACATCTGGTGATGATCACCCATTGACAAGAATATTAGTAAAAGGTTTTGGATGGATACCAGTTTCCAAGGATTTAATAGTGGGTTGAGATGTATGGTTACTTATAAATACTTTATCTAGATGGTTCGGCCACTTGGTGTGTGTGTAGGTAAAGAGATGGTATTTCTTCCTAAAATGTTGGAAATAAAATATTATCTTGAGGAAATGATTTATACATTTCTTTCATCTCCCCTTATTTTTAATTTTTCATCTAATGCAAGACCGGCAGCAACCACAAATCCCTGAATAAAAATTTCTTTAGATTCTTTGAATTAGGTTCTCAGTTTTTTTCCTTCTCCTGTATGGTAATAAATACACCATGTTTTTTTATCACACAATCCTTTAAATATATCTAAGATTTTCGAAAGTTGCAACGTTTCTCCATTTTTCCGGAGAAAATTGCTTCTTGTACAGAATTTTCATCGAGCTCTACCTTCGGTTACATGTCTAAGAGAAAGACGAAGAAAACTGTATTTTTGGGGATTTTTTTAAGATTCAAATCAATATTTATTTTATTTGCAATGGAAGCTGCAAATAAAATAAAGAATGGAAATAAAGAAAATAAATAGCAAACAAAATAAATAGTTTTGTAGCAGTTCTTTAAGCTGGTAGGTTTTGTTTAAAAATTAAAAATCTTGCTACAAAAATATACGCAGAAGTTCGCTTCTCTTTCAGAAACTTTTTGGGGAATTCTTTTTCAATAAGTTGAAAATTTCTACGTGTTTTTACTTTATTATTAACAATTATGTTTATTCTGTCTTCAGATATACTGATTCCATGATGAATGAATAAAAGAATAGAAAAATTTAGCTTCGGAAAGAGCAAAAGCATGTCCACTGTTTTTACAAGCGCCATGTTTTTAAAAAGATCTTTGTAATATCAGATGATAATTTAATGTCTGAGCAAATATGTACTGAAAAAATAAAACTGTTTTTAACCAAACGCTAACTTATATATTCTATTAAAAACTTTCAAAATATGTGCGAACTGCTTCCGTAAAATGCATACATTAATATGGAGAAATTGAATCAAAGCAAATTTTTCTATATATATTTTTAATTAATATTTTAGTAGGGATATTTTTCTTCGGAAAGAGCAAAGACATATCCAAAGGTCCACTTTTTATTTACAAAGACAATTTTTAATTAAAGAGAGCTTTGTAAGATCAGATAACTTTTTAATGTCTGAGCAAATAATTGCTGAAAAACTAAAACTGTTTTTAACTAAACAATTACTTTTATATTCCATTAAAAACTTTTAAAAAATGAGCGAATAAGCTTTGTAAAGAGCATAAAAATTAATATAGAGGAACTGAATCAAAGGAAACTTTTCTCTATATTTTTAATTAATAATTTACAGACATAAAATACATAATATTTTACATAAAATTTACAGACATCTAAAATATTTTAAATTTAAAAATATTCTTCAAATATTACTAATAAGTCTTTAGATATTTCTAAAACATAAAAACTTGTTCATGATATATTTTTAAAAACAACACTTCATAGAACTTTAAAACCTTTTTCTGTATACTTTTGTGAAAAAGTTTTTATGTAGACATCGAGTTTTAACAGTGGATACGGAAGGAGTGATGTTTAAAACTGGTGGCGATTGGATGGCAAAACATTTATAGACGCCTAAAAGTTCCCAGTAGTATAGGAGTAGACAACAAAATTTAAAAATTTAGTTACAAAATTAACCAGCTTTCCTGGATACTATTGATTTTAAAATTCCTAGCTTTAGGCAGCTAAAATGAAATGCAAATTCAATTTTTCACACAAAAAGTCGGGGTGACTGCCCACCGGATCGCCGCCACCAGAGCCAGATTTCCCACAGGGCCAACCTAGGCCATGGCCTATGGCGCAGCCGCCAGGGGTTGCATATGCAGAAGAAATAACAACCAAATATTTACAATCTTTTCAGTATTATTTTGAAATGGCCATATAAAATGATGTTTCTGAAATTTACATTTGTACATTAAACATATTGAAAGATATAGTTTTCTTCTTCTGTGGACCTCACCGTCCTAGCACTTGTCTGCATTGAAATCAATTTTATAAGACCTGTCCGCTTCATTGACCCTCCAAGCCTATTCAAGGACAAAAGTGCGAACGAAGTAGTTCTAGTACGTATTTCACACGATTTCAAGAAATTCGATGAAGTATTTTTGTAGGTGTTAATGTTGTTTTATTTCATAAGTAGTGCAATTTTTAACTAAAATTTTAATGCGGTTCAAAGATTATATAGATTATTCTAGCAATACGCTCACGGCGTCGTTGGCCGTGGAAACAGGACTTCAACAAAATTTTTAAAAAAGAAAGAAAAACGCCCACATTGACACAAAAAAGTTTTGAAAACAAAATAAAAACAGAAGATACACATTATTGATTTTTAGAAAAACAGTACCAAGTACGATAATCCAAAACAATATTAAAAAATTGCAACGTGAAAATCATTATTAGACAGCAAGCGAAATATGAGACACAAAAAAAACATGTTAAGACACTGCCGAAAATAATTATTGAGTCATTCAGTTAAAGGTTATGACGTCCCCTGCGTTCTTCGCCGCCAGCCAATGAAATTGCAATAATGTATTCTGGAAACGGAGAATGTCGCGCCGGTGAATGTCTCGCTAAGAAGATCGCTTACAAAAAAACTGTTTGAACTGATCAGGGAAAAACTAATTTTAAAAAACGGAAAAAGGTATTTTAACGGTTCTTGTTTTAAATTCGAAAGAAACGTTCCAATTATAAACTGAAAAAAAAATTGAAATTGATAGCGTCATTAGAACGTCGGATGCAAGAATGTTAAGAAATCCAAATGAAAAATTAACATAAAATTACTATTTTTCAAAAATTTCTCAAAATTCAGTGAACAAACACAAAATTCAGTTAGAAATTTAAAACCAACTTCATTAGAAAGAAAATTGTTTGTTCTTTCCGATGGTGTATCTATTTTTCTTCCTACGATTATCAAAACCATTTTTATTGAGAAATAAGCGCAAAAAACTACCCAAAACAACACAAAATATTAAATAAAAAAATTTCTAGATTAACTTTTAAAATTCCGGCTTCGAAGTGCATTGAGTCACCATTAAGACTACCTGTGTGCCAAATTTCATGGCTGTAAATGCGATAGATTCGTCTGGACATCGCACACACTCACAGACACAAACATTGCCTTTTATTAAGTAATTATATGTTTCAAAGATAAACCATTGTATATTAAATTGAAAATTATACATTAACTTTTTCTTAGAGGGGGCGCAGAATGTGTTTTGGCCAAGAGCGCAGAATGTGTTTTGGTCAAGAGCGCAGAATGTGTTTTGGTCAAGAGCGCAGAATGTGTCTTGGCCAAGAGATCAGAATGTGTTTTGGTCTAGGGCGTAGAAATGTGTAAATCTGGCCCTGGCCGCAACTGATATTTAGATGATTGAAAGATAGTTATGAAAGTATAATGGTAATTCATACATCGCGTAGTCGGAAATGCAACAAGTAAGAGGATAGGCAGGGAAATAAAAGAAACCAGAGGGAGAGTGTTCTCACCTCGACTTTCTCGTATACTAAAACAATAAAATTTTAAGTTTAAAAGTGTGTAAACGAAGGAAGTGAAGCAAGTTTTATGCTTCGTAGTATAATGAAGAAAACTGAGTATACATTTTGGACGCTTTTCTATCGACCGATTGGGTCCAAAATTTGATATACCGAACTATAATTCTAAAAACTGCTACTAAATTCTATTTATCTAGCTCTTTGCTTTTTTTGAGTTATCGTATTCACATGCATATGGATGGACAAACATATTTTCGGCTGATGGATTGCCTTCATAATTTAATAGAAATATACATTTTGAAATGGATTTATCACTTACCTCCCGAAATGGTAGAGTTTTGAAATTGTTTACACATACCAATTTCCGACATACATACTGAAGGCTACCTACCATTTCATCCGACTAGCTCGTTACGTTTTTTACTTTCTCGTATACGAAGTATACAAAGAGAAAGTATTGTAGTCGTCAAAAAATTCGAACTCGAGATTTTGACGAATCTCCACTCTTTAGACCTCCCTGAGTCCGAAAAACACAATTTTGGAATTATGTCTGTCTGTGAACACGATAACTCGAAAACTATTAGAGCTACGGGGATGAAATTTGGTATGTGAACATGACACATAATTTGTAGGTTTCAATCAAATTTTGGACAAAATCCTTCTACGAGAAGTCTGTCTGTCCGCGGTCATGTGAACACTATAACTCAAAAAGTTGAATGGCTAGATGAATAAAATTTGGTACACAGTTTTATCATCATGAATGTAGGTCCGTATCAAATTTTGGGCCAAATCCGTCAAAGGGTTGACTGTCTGTCGGTCTGTATAATCGCATACTTGTAAAAATTATATCTCCTAAACCCTTTGGCTTAGATAAATAAAAATTGATATAACGTTTGCTAATATTAATTATAGATTTGTGCTCAAATTTCGTTTCAATCCGTTGAAAAAAGGTGTTCAAATTGCATATTTGGTTCAAAATGCACATTGCGACTCTGTGTTGGCGAGCGTTTCGCTTATTTTACTTAAGTTAGTATAGTTGGCTTTTGACCTTGTCGGTCTACGAAATTACAGCTTCGGACGCGCTTCGGAAATTATGGCAACCCCCTGAACCCGAAACTTCGTTCTGACATTCCCCAGATGAAAGTTATGGTTAAATCTTGCGTGATACCTGTAGTAAGATTTCTTTCTCAAAAACTTTAAATAAAGTTGTGGTACCTCAGCGCGCGTAAAAATTGAGAACTTACGCATTTTTTCAAATTGTTGTCATTTTCTTTTTACATATAATTATAAAAATTGGGCGCAGGCCATTTTAAAATTATAATGAAAATTATAATGAGTTTAGGAAGCAAACGGGGCAAATAGTATACGGGACGTATGGCAACCCTAGTTAGAGGGAAAATGACACCTTTTTGGGAAGTATACGAGAATGTTTAGGGGAGACCACTCCCGCTGGTTGAGATATCGTGTTTACAGGTATTCAGGCAAACAGATAGACATTATTGGAAAAAAAATTCCGACTCAGAGAGATCTAAATAGTAAAGATCCATTAAAATCTCGATGTCGAATTTTCGTCGATTACAATACTTCCTCTTTGTGTACTTCGTATACGAGAAATAATACGTAAGAGTGGAACTTCATTAGCATCACAGGCTTTCCTTTCCATCAATTTTATAAGTCACATCTTTTTATCGTATGTACATATTATTAAACACTTCTATTTAATTTGACTTGTTTCATGTTTGTAAAGATTGAATTTTGTAAATAATGTTTCACTTACCTCCTGATATGCAACAGTTTTGAAATTTTTTATACTTGTGTGGTTTACACGGTTTTAGAATTTTTAGAGGTCTAATTATCAGTTAATCATTAATTAAATTAAATTTTGATTCCGCACTAGTGGCGCCACGTGGCAGTGAGTTTGAAAAAAATAAGCTCAAGGTTAAAAAGTGGAAAATAATTAAAATGTAAAAAAATTCTGCTGTTTAGTACACTAATAAAGCATGTTTTTCAAAGCCGTTTTTAGTTAAATTTATTATTATTATCTCTGTATTCAGTTTACGTTAGAAGTTAATACTCTTTTCTAGCACCTTGAACATGTTTTATATTATACGGAATGAATGCAGAATAGTTGAATGTTTCTATTGTGCGCATTTTCATGTTTTAGAAATCTCAATTCAGCTATTATGATATATTAGTCTGTTTAAATATTACTCAAAATTAAATGTAAAACAAAATGTGATCTATACTTATCGCCATACCAAAAATTTCCGTTATGTGATCGAAGATCTCGACCTAATTTAAATAGTTAATAATTTTTTGTCTGCATGCAGTGACATATTCAGTTTTCCAACCAGAATAGTTTTTTTATAAATCCATTCCAACTGTAGCTTCTTTTATAAGAACTTTCTCGCTAAATTTAAATAATCATAGAATAATATGAGGCATCGGAGTGCTAAAAATTTATTAATTTTCGGTGCGCAAAAATTTCAGTGTCGCTGGAAATTTTATTTTATTGTAAAGTACAAAACAGTAATTAGAAATAATCGTAAAGCAAAGGTACTGAAACTGCTCCTCTCACCAGAGCAAGTTTCGAAAAATTTCCACTGTGTTTCCGTTCAAAATTTTCTCTATATGTGAGCAAGAATAGTTTAGCAAATCATCCCGACTTAAAGCATTGCATAAAAATATGCTGAATAACTGTTTTAAATTGATTTCTTATTTATCATTAATGCAGCTGGGCTGGAAGAGGGGCACCCTGATTACGGGGATGGGAAGTTGCCGTAGAAGTAAGCAGCGCTTGGTGGCACATAAGTGTTGCATGCGACGCTCTTATTCGGGTTTATTTTAAGTGGTCCTCAGTTCTGTAATTCGTGGGTCCGGTCGGTGGCAACTTGAGCCACAATAATCCCTGAAAAGGGAAATTATTAGCATGAACCTTCCCAATCCGATGGGGAATTCAATCAGTCTGGAAAAAACCATGGACGATTGTGGTTCTAAGAATGGAATCGGTAATCTGCCGATTTAAAAGTCAATTTTCTAAATGTTCAGCTGTGTGAAATACGTGTTCGTAAATGTCTATGTGTCGTGTTGTTATTCATCAAATAAATAATTGGAAAATGCAGAAAGGGACTGATAATTTGGACTCAAAAAAAGAACACGCAATATCGAAACTCAGGTTTAACGCTACACGGTCAGTCTGTTTATCGCATTTCTTCGGACTGGATGTTATTTCTTTTATGGTTATCATCAGTAGAGTCAATTCCCGTAATGTCACAGTCACGTGACAAATATAACGGAGCATGTCATTTAACATCTAATTGCACGCTGTTTTATGCTGTGCTGTAGTGTCACAACCTTACAGAGTGTCCGAGAATTGTTGGACACTTTTCAAAAAATTAATTTAAAAAAATAACTAATAATGTTTCAACTACGAATTTTTTAAAATGAGAGTGCATTTTTAAATTTTTTTTTTTCAGATAGGTAACACCGTTTCGGTGATCCAAGGGATCGCAAATTACTAAAAATCAAAAATTTGTTTAGAGCCATTATCTGCAAAAATATTAAAACTGGAAGAAAAATAAAAGCATGTATGCGGAGAGAATTTTACGCTCTTTAATTTGTTAATTCACGTGTAGTGTGAAAACTGAAGAGTTTTTGAGATATTCAAGAAAAACTAAAACACGAAACCAGATAGCGCGCATCGGCTTCTGCTGAATCTTCGGCTTCTTCAGATTTCCATTGCGAATGGAAATCTGTCACCGGTGACTGAAACTGAACTATTAAATAAGATGACCCCTACTCTACTATAGTTAAGGGGTAGCAGAGAAGGGGTTATCTAATTAGATAACTCAGTTTCAGTCACCGGTAACAGATTTCCATTCGCAATGGCTACCGTTCAGCAGAAACCGATGCGGGATATCTGGTTTCGTTTTTCAGGTTTTCTTGAATATCTCGAAAACTCTTCAGTTTTCACACTACATGTGAATCATCAAATTAAAGAGCGTAAAATTCAATACAAATACATGCTTTCATTTTTCTTCCAGATTTAATATCTTTGCAGATAATGGCTCTAAACAAATTTTTGATTCTTAGTAATTTACAATCCCCTGGATCACCAAAACGGTATGTTACCTATCTGGAAAAAAAATTAAATGAGCTCTCATTTAAAAAAAATTCGTAGTAGAAACTTTATTAGTATTATTATTATTAGTATTATTTATTATTATTTATTAATTAATTTTTGAAATGTGTCCACCAATTCTCGGACACCCTGTGTTTCCCCTGCAAGATGCACATTGGATTCCAAAATTAAATTGCTGTGGAGAGTGGATATATTTCTAACATAATTGCCTCTCGACAATTTGCAATTTTAATTATTTATAGTCAAATGAATAACATAATTTTATATCACTAAAATATTGAAATTTAGCTACCAATAACTTGAAAGATTAAAATTACCACGTCATAATCATATTCGGGATCATACTAATTATCCCGACCTGTTGTAAGACATTGATGTAAATGCGAATCACCGATAACATTTCAGTTAACACTGATTCTTCCGCAACTCATGCTAACAAGGTTGCAAGTCAATTACTTATATAATATTATTTGGGAAGTTGTTAATGTAGCTTGATTTTTAATTAAGATGAGATTATCAGTTGCTCTAAACGATTTTTATATTTCGTTATTAAATTATGGACTGCACCAAACGATATTTATAAACAACTGAAAGCTAATTTTTTCCGTAAGTTCTTAATAATTTTTAAAGAATTTAATTAAATATTGCGAGAGGCAATTCGGAAGCAAATAAATAAAATGATTTAAAATATCTATAATATTTTCATTCAACAGTAATGGCAACACAAAAGATAAAATAAACTTTTATGTGCATTGAAACATAGATTTTAATGAATAAAAACTATTTATTTTAGTAATTGTCAAGAAGCCTTCACTAAAACCTTTCATAGGCTTTTTATTATTTGTGAGCAAAATTTGAAGAAAATTTATTCAGTAGTTTGGGTTTCTGTAATATACAAAATATTTAAGAATTTTCATTTATATATAGAGATTGATAATGATTAATAATAAAATACTTTAATTATAACTTTTAATTCGTTTTCAAATAACATAAATAACAAAAATTCATATATTCTCAGATTTTCAAAATTTTTAAGAACTTAGAACTCTCGAAACGATTCTTTAATTAACTTGCCAAAATCCACTTCTAACAATCTTAAAAGGCTATAATGTCAAATTCGTCACTAGAAGGAAGTGCAATATCCTTAAAGAGAGACAAGAAAGCTGTAAAGACAGACTTCGTAGCGAATTCAGTGTCATTTCATGCGTAGTGCACATACAAATATTGAATGCAGCTAATATACATTTTTGTACTTTCTTATACAAAGTAACTGATGGCGTGTGTTAATGAGATTCTGCCTAGTGTTTGTCTAAGTATTTCATAGACATGTTTTATTACATTCTTTCTTTCCCAAACAGTTTCAACATTTTTATTATTAACCCCTTCCTGGTCGGCGTCGCATGTTACACGTTCGGCTCTTTTGTGCCCATAAGCTATTTAAATTTGTAATTAAGTAAAAGAAAAAATTAATTTTGAATACAAAAATCACCTGGTCACGCTTAAATGTCTCAAGTATCGTTTCAGGGAGGGTCCACAAACGCGATGCGCAGTAGGTTTTTCCGCGCATGACGTCTTATTGGGACAAATTTCAAAACTCTCCGCTATTCTACGCGGTTTCGAAATAAAGAAAGAAATTTATTCCATCTGTAAGAAACTTTAAAAATACCCGATTAATGTTTCGTTATTGCATCTTCTTCATTTTACAACACAAGACTGCCTTTTATTGCTTATAAATTCAGCGCCATACTTTTATTTTTAATGAAAATGGATCATCTTTTTGTTTACTTTACAGCAATTCCGAATGATCGATTCGATTTTTGAGAATACTGTTTGCTTTTTTTCTGTCTAATAGGAGTTTTCAATGAATGGAAATAAATAATATTATCTTTTGGGCTTATTTATATCTAATCTGGAGTCTGGTTATTATTTTTTTTTGTTTCTTTTTTCTCCTCACATTCCAAATTAAAAGGTGGGAAATTTAGTTTTATTATAAATAGTTCTCGTTTGATTCAGAGCTGAGGTGGATTGCTAAGGAGAGGTTTTGTGAGATTTCCTTTGTTCCGTAAGCTAAATATTTAAAAAAAATTGCTGTTGATGATATATATATATATTATTGAATTGCTCGAGAGATTTTATTTAATATATGTTTATTATTCTGGGTGTGAAAATGTGTTATATATATTCAAGATGCAAAATATATGTGTATAATTCAATTACGAGTTGTGCGATGAAAGCAATTCTGCAAAAAAAAACAAGTTCTTTTTGCTCATATTTATCAAAAATTACAAGTTAATTTTAAGGAATTTTTCAAAGATATTTGATTTCATTTTTTACTACATGAAGTAACTAAAGACTATTATTTTAACGAATATGTAATTTATAATTGCAAGTAAAATCAATCTTAATTATCCACAGTTTCTTAAAAATCATCTAGTGTCTCATATAAATTTGTTTTTAAAAATTATATACCATATGTCGTAATTATTTCTTTTATTTCTTACATGGAAATCATTTCAGAAAGATCACTGAATTTTATCAAAATTTTCGATTAAACACTCAAAATTTTTATTCTTTTGTAATTTGTTATTCTTTAACACAGTTTCACGAAAAGTCAGTCTTATAAAAAGTTTTTCGGTTGCTAAAAAAGCTCTCAAATGTGATATTTATTCCGTTACGTAACACTGGGACGAAGCGATGTGTGTCCCAATACGACGTCATCAATTCATCCCCTCTTTGTGAGCCTAACCTTACTCTCAAGTAACCTTGGTATCGTTTACCATCTTAAATAGGTTAAAATATTAAAAAATATCCCAAATGGGTGGTGGCTTCTAATTACGAGGTTAAATAAAAACGTAATGCAAGGGATTAAATCTTGGCAATCAGGAAAACAGAAATTATCTCAAACAAATAAATTTTATCGTTATAAAAATGTGCAAATGTTCGCTAAGTTTTGCGTAATACATGAATGCGCTCCAAGTCAACGAAAGCGAGGCAACAAATGACAGCTTTATAAAGTACAGAGTGTTTTAGAAATTTAAAACAACTTTAACAAATCACTAATTCTCAAAAGAATGAAGACAGAAAAGTGCCGAATGAAGAAAGGTGAAGAATGAAGACAGAAAGGATGGAAATGGAATCGAATTCTTTTATCATGAAACCAGAATTCAGTGGGGTTGCATAGTTTACAATTTACACCACCAGATGCTCCCCAGTTGTCGAAATGTTGCGTTCCATAGGATAGAAAAACGAGTCGAATAAAGGTTAAAAATGGCCAGTGGATCGAACTCCATTCAAGAACACAATTGTCAGACCAGAAACACAATATTTCATAGTAGTAAAGAAGAATGGCAGCGAGTAAGGAGCAGTCGCTCCTTACTTTTTCCGGAAAAAATTAAATTTTTATTTGTTTTTAGCTGTCTAAAACTGGGTATCCTAAAAAAGAAATAGTGTCCGGAAAAGCTAGTCAATTTTGTTACTCAATTTTTAAAATTTATTATCTACCCTATACTCCCGGAAGGGTCGTCTTAACAAATTTGAGCGCCCTGGTCTAGAGTAATTTGGCGCCCCATTAGAACCGTAACTAAGAATTTGAGAGCCTGTGGCCCAACGAAAATACCTAATACTGTTCAGCAACGGATTCCGAGACTACCACTTTTGGACGATTTTACACCGGAAAGGGGTGTCAGGCAATGAGTCAAATGAACGCATTCCCGGAGTTCTTTGTTAGATCACGCTCAGTAAAATGTAAACATCACCCTTCCATTCTTCACTTTCCCCCTATTTTGATGAAAATAATTCCGCTCGGAGCATGCGCAAAAACGCGGAGGGTTTCCGAATCCGTTGCTATACAATACAATAGTTGATGAGCCAAAAGATAAATAAAATAAAATAAATAAAAACTTAACATATTCTCTGATGAACGCTTTACAATATTTCAAATCATTGTATTTTCAAAACAGGATTTTACAAGTAAGCTTCCATATTGTAGGTAACTCCTATTGCACGCATAATTTGGGATTTTTCTCACTGATTGTCTCTGTATGAATATTTTGTGAAATGATATATACATGATTATGTAACATTACAAAATCGATGACTGTTGAGTTACAACCCCTAATCATATCTTTAATTTTAACATTTTCAAATACATATTTTGGTTCAAAATTAAAATAAAATTAGTATTATAAATTTTCAGGCGTCCTTGGATCAATGGCCCATAGGTTACCGCTCGATTAGCCCATTGGATAAGATGGACCTGACTCCCGGGTACTTTTGAGTGTCAGTAAATTTTTTGCCCCCTCATTTTTTTCACCCAATCGTCGCCACTGGTAAAGAACATTTCTGTTCTGCTAAAAGTGTGATCCCTCATTTGACAGCAAAACATTTCTCCACCATACATTCTCTATATTTTTTTTCGATTTCGTTCGAAAATGGGGGGGACAGGCGACACTTGATGACATATGATATATTTCATATGAAATAAAAATTGTCGAAATCCGTCGGGTGGTTGTGACTGGCGAACTGTCTAAAGGTTTTTCCCCATAGAGAATGTATGGTGGAGAAATGTTTTGTCGATTTCGTTCGAAATTGGGGGGTGGGGGAGGGCAGACGACCCTTGATGACATATCTAGATGTCATAAGCTTTCGTATGAAATAAAAATTATCGAAATCCGTCGAGTGGTTGGGGCTGGCGAATTGTTTGAAGGTTTTACCATATTAATTTAAATATATAGATATTCAACTTCCACAGAAACCAAAGTGTTTTCACACAAATTCCTAGCTTATTTGATGACGCTTTGTAATTGGAAGTATATGTCTAAGTGCAATATTTAAGGAAATAAATGCTTGTTCCACTTTTTGGGTACACCCTATATAACTTATTTAAATATAAACAATTCAACGTAAAAAAAAAGTTTTTCACTGAATTCTATGCGCAGAAGAACTCATATAACAACAATTTAAGAGATATTAGGCTTATTAGAGCAGATCTGTGGTTGAAGAAACAAATAAAATTCATGCAGCAAACATTATGAATTTGAAGGAAAGAGAAAATACTTGTATGGCTAGTCAGAATTTTTACAATCTCTAATACACGTATATATATAAAACGTCTATGTGTTGTTGTGTTAAAAGTTAAAGGCCATACTACTAAATATTTACTCTCAAAATTTTTGAAACTGAAATTTTAAATAAGGCAGGTAACTGAAATTTAGGACATAACAATTATGCACATCTATTCCTTTTTTTATTACGTTTTAATTAGTGTGCTAGTTATTTATTTTAAGAGCATAGCGCATTTTTCATTACTTTAAATCTTTTCATTCAAAACATGATGATATGCAATAAAAAAAGGAGAAGAATTGTTAATGTGAAAATTATTATTCGCAGGGCCGGCCTTAAGCCGATTGGACCAACTGCTCCCAACTGGGCTTAAAGGGCCCCACCTCAGTTCAATCCAAAGTAGAGTAAAATCATGTAGGGCAAGTCCGAAAAAATGTTTTTGGAATTATGTCTGTCTGTCTGTGGACGTGATAACTCAGAAACGCAATAAGCAAGACGGCTGAAATTTGTTCTGTGGTCCTAACACCAAAATTGAAATACTATTTCTTGTCCGTGTGCATGTACACACGAGAATTCGAATCCGTAAAAAGTTAGAACCATGAAATTTAGCATATTTTTTATCATACATCTACATAAAAGTTTGGACTAATTCTACCAAAGGCTTGGCTGCCTGTCTGTTTGTTCGTTGTCCCATGTCCATTCAACCGGTTCGATTGCCGTAATGCCATCAGGCACGGAGGCATGGTGCGGCATTCTGTCTGTCTGTTCGGGGATATATGAACACGGTAAAACTGTAGTCTACGGTGCAGTCTTGTTTTCCGCCACTTTTACTTGGCTCAACTCCGAGTGGCGTCGCCAACTTTTTTTTTTTTATTGGTCTCTTGCGCACGCGATGCCAGCGGCATCTGAAGTAGGCACCGGACAATTTTTTTAACTTAAAAGAACATCAGCGGCTTCACTTTCAGCAAAGCGGGAACCTAGTAGCTTCTCTTGTTCATTGAATGTTAGCAATCTACGTTTTTTAAAATTCCAAAATGAGTTCTCACCCCAAAACGTTCCTTCGTCTAAAAGTCAACAGGAGAGAAGACTTTGAAGCCATGGATATCAAATGGAAGACTTGAAAAGGATTGCAAGAAACAAACCAAAACAGGTTCCTTCCACAAAACGTAAACACGAGTCAAGAGTCCATCAGTCTAAAAAAATCCATTGGGAAATTATCATAATTTTCAAAATTTAAAGCAAATTCGACCAATAACATCGAAGAGAGCAAAGCCAAGGGTAAGCAGCGGCGATGCGCAAGAGACCAATAAAAAGATGGTTGCGCGCCTTAACGAATCAGCGTCACAGTCGAGGGGAGTGCATCTCTTGGCGATTAACAGTTGGGAAATGAAGTGGCCGGAAGCAAAACTAGGCCGTACACTACAGTTTAACCTATGAATACTATTACTGAAAAACGCAACAATCTAGATAAATGAAATTTGTTAAGTGGTTTCGTAATCGAAATTCGATCGAAGATCTGTATCAAATTTTGGATCTAATTGAAAGAGAGGAAAACGTCCAAAAAATCTACATTCTGTTTCTTTTACTAGACTACGAATCAGAAAAACGAGCTATGTTGTGTTAGCATACGAAAAACTTGAGGGAAGGACACTCCCGCTGGTTTTTTTCTTAGCTCTAAATCCCTAATTTCTTTAAACAAAACAAAACAAAAGTCGACCAAAAACTGTTTCAATTTGGGCCCCGCACCTTCCAAGACAGGCCCTGATCATTCGTTTTAATATCAGAAAAGAAAGCCAAAAATACGGACATATAAACAGAGTCGGCCCAACGAAAGCGGGCCCTGGTGGGAAGTTGACGTGCAGGGCCTTAAAACAAATATCGCACAATAAATTAATTTATTGCTTCCTGTTATTTACTACACAATTTTGTTAAGGAATGCATGAAAATGATAAACTAATAAATTATTTTTATAAGGTTAACATTTCAATCACAGAAAACATTGTTAATAAATCAAATAAAAAAAAAGAAAAAGATTGTTTCATAAACGTATAAAATACAATTTGGTATACGGCTTACTAGAAAAAGGTTACAATATTCGAGTTTTGTTACATTTTCTTACATCTTTTATAACAAATTCGTTGATAATATCATCATAATTTAGTTTTTTGGTAGTTCTGAGTCGGCACATAAAATGGCTAAGGAAATAAATCGTTCTTGAGTAGTGCTAGATCTCAAGTAAATTTCTTTTATTTTCAGTCTTGAGAAAGATCTTTCTGAATGAGACGGTATTAGGTCTATATAATTTTTAGAAAGGTAACAAAATTTGGATACAATTCAGATAAATTATTTTTAACACTTTCGAGACTGACGGCACATTCAAATCAGAACAATTTTTTTTAAAACAAGTCTTGACAGGGTTAAATTAATATTGTGATCCTGGAAGGCAAAACTCGAAGACAAATTTTGATTCCATTAGGATATCAATTTTCATTCTGTAAAATCAGTCAGCGGCGCGGGGCCCTGTGCGTTCGCACCGTTTCAAACCCCATCGAGCCGACCCTACTTATAAATAACTGGATCAAATTCATTTTCTTTTGTCTGCATTTCATCGAACAGATTTCTACGAATTCACACCACTCCTTTCTTCCTTCTCCCACGCTGTCAACTAACTTCTATATGTATACACTCGGAAATACGAGGTTGATTCTAGCCTATCTACTATCGCCATCTATCGGCAATAATAAGAGTTGAAGAAAATGGAGAATGGTAAAATCGGCCACACATTCTGCATGGTGAAAACCTTTACAGGATGAAATGCCCAATGACATTTACGGGTCTATTCTGGTCTTCCAACCCAACCGGGGGTACCAGAATATACCCCTTAGAATGACTAATGCGTGCTATCACTAAGATTATAATTATATAATGCCCACTGATAGTTATATTTGTTCAAATATTAAGTTATTTTGTAAATTATCTAGTAATTCCTCTGTCTATCCTTTAATTTACTTTTTGCTGCTCTCTTTGTTTGTTTATTTATTACTATGTGGTTATAATTTCATGGAAATAGAAAAAAGGAACAAACCTTTTATGAATCTCGGAATGTTTTACCAGGGACATTCATTTCTTATGGACGAGTTTTCTGGTTTGTTTACTTACATTAAAACCTTGACTTTAACTGCTTGTACGTTGGACTTCCGCTTTGAAGATTCCATTGACTTAGCATTACACCGGAATTACGCAATACAGGCACTTAAATATAAACAAGCAAAGCAGAAAACTAGTCCCAACAAACAAAAAGCACTGATTAGGTCAAAGCCTGATACAAATTTCATTGTAGCATGTTCCATGTAGGAGATGATGAATGGTGAGTCTTATTTTAGTGCCTATTAAGGTCGATTTTATAAATTCATTCATACTTTTTCAGACAAAAGAAGAGTATTAAAAGAAATCGTTTAGAAAAAAATCGTTCATGGTTCTAAAGGGGAAAAAAGTACAAGGATATTTCAGCTAGGATTTGGTATAATTTAAATTATTGATTTAAAACGAGTCTTTTTTATTCTTTTTATATGTTTACAAGAGTTATTCGCAATAAAAAAGATTATATAACTACATTTTGTTTGAATTAGGATTTCAAATTCGAAACTACGCGTAATGTCGATTATTCTTGCCAGATAAAACTGAGCATGCGCAAAATCAGTCGATTAAAGAAGTGCTTGGCTGAGCTCTTGGAGCATTGTGAATCTTCTCTCTGCAGACGCAGAGTGTTTGTTTTCCTTGAAATTCAAAACGGCACTAAGTTTAAGTTACTTTGAGGTCATGAATTTATTATTGAGATTATACCGCTCAGAAAGTGACGGCTGAATGTGTGGCAAGCGTTATAATAGTACCTTTATAAAGTTTATACGGAATTAATACTTCCATGGTATAGATTAAATTTATTTACTTTTCTTTATTTATTTTGCGCCTTCACACCATAAACATGCCTGGTTGGAGTACTGCTTGTTTCGGATCGTTCAAAAAAATTGGTCAGTACTCCTTTACGTGCAATACTTTGTAATTTTGTTTTGAAATAACAAAATGACATATTTATTGCATTATTTTTTGTGTTTTATGTAGTTAAAATTATACCTAATTTTATATTATAGGTACATATAAAATTTAACGAAGTGTGTAAAGAAACATAAAATTAATATTTTATTACAGATAGAGATATTAAAATCATTGCCTAATTATTGATTAATAATAAATTACTATTAAAAGAAATGCGTAATATTGGTATAATTTTTATAAATATTAAATTTAAATGTAAATAATTTTTATTTACTGAAGATAAAAAAAAAGCTTTATATTGATAGTAATTACAGTTTTATTTCTGGTTGATTTACTTTAGCTTGTTTTTATTATATACTAAATATTTTTATCATACACTATATTGTTAAAGGAAATGTTGAAACTGCAAAATGTTAATTTTTTTTTTGAAATGATTGATCCTTCTGTAATGTTAATGTTTGAAATTAAGTTTTTAGGGATTATTTTTGTTTCATTTTCAATATTTTCTTTCATTTACTTATTTTTTTCATTCTGAGAAAACTTTAAAAAAAAATTTTATGGCTTTAAAATAAATGCGGAGAAAAATCAAGAGATTCTTTCTAGCAATAAATGTAATTTAAATTGCATTATGTTTGATTTAGTTTGTAAAACAGCATGGGGCAGTATTCGCTCATCTGTGTTTAAAATTATGTTTAATTGCTTTTAGTATTCTTGTTTATTTTATTTGCATTAAATGTGAAATATCAGTAAAATTTGAGTTAGTATACCTAGCTAGTCTTCTTAAATCTTGTAGGCTTTATATTATTGCTTTCTATAAGAGCTGAAATAATGCTGTAACTCCACTTCTTACTATTTCATTTTTGGCATATGAATTAAATCAACTTTATACCACTACAAATAAAGATAAATGTTGCTGGAATCCGAGTTAACTTGGTTGTGCTCTTTAAGGTGTTAAAGAATGGATTTTGGGTAGCAATAAGTTCTCTTCTTTTAAAAATTTCTTAATCTACTAAATAAATTCTTTATCTTTTGGAGTTTTCACTAATTTGTTCGTTTTGTATCGTAAAACTAAAATAATCAAAATTTCATCACAGTTTTGGAGAAAATAATATTTTAATAAAAACTGAGGATATTTATGTTAAAAGTTGTAAAAGCTGATTTTATAAATTTTCTCATTTGGCTTTTTTTATTCAAATTACCATTAAAAATATTTAAATGCATTCTTCTGCTGAAAGCTCCTTCATAACTAAAATAGGAAAGATGAAGAAGAGTCTGCTCATTAGCTTTAATATTCACTTTTATTTTTCCTGAATTTTAAGTTGCAAGTAGAAATTTCACATTATCAAAAGAGGAATTTCAAATTTTCTCTTTGTTTTCTTTGGGAAGTTATTATTAAAATAGTTGATATAAGATGTAGAAAGTGTTTTGATGTGTCGTGAATTATAAAAATTGAAATTAGATGAGATCTGTTCTTGGAGAATGTGGGGATGGTCTCTCCACATCTATATTCACTGTTGTTATATGGAAATTTGGGGCGGAGTGTGCCAGCTCAGTCACTATCCACATCACTTGACCACCAGGAGTGGCGTTGGAGTGTGCCTGATGGGGGGAAACATGGTCTGCAGGGGGGTGCCTTCCCTTTTCTTCCCACTGGTGCCTCCCCTGTGGGCTACAGTTTTGATTATAAGGTCCATTCCAAAATAGCCCTCGTGTAGCTTGAAAATGGAACTCCAGTTGCTATGTCACTGTTTGGGCTTATACAGAACTTGAGTATTTATTGATCACTTTTATTTATTCTTTCTCAACATTTATGAATGAAATATTTTGATAATATCATTAAATATCAAAATATATATGAATATGCTGTATGATCAAAACCATGCAAAGACTTTGGCTGCCATTGCACTTATATTGATACATATGCTCTTCCAATTTTTTAACACTGGTATATGGTTAAAGATACATGTAAGGTATTATTAAAAATACTTTTTAAGAATTATTTTCTCAAATTTTCATTTTTATATGTGGTAACGGGTACAAGTATTTCTCATTGAGGTATAGAAGAATATTTAAAATATTTGCTATATTTGTTTGTGTACATTGCATCATATAATGATTAATTTACACCAAATAAAAACATCTATTATATTAACAATAGCAATATATCATTTTTATAAATAAAGGCTAATGTCCAGTTATATTGTGTTTTATCATTTTTAATATTTGAATAAGTGACGGTTTTCATACTTGAGTTTTTGCAAATTGCTTAATAAAATCATCGGTTTCTGATTCTTTTAATAAATTTGACTCTATTGCGATGCTAACTAGTTTACGTGGTGGATTTTGTTCTGTGGTCAGTCTTCAATAACTTTTTATTACTTTGAGTTTTGTATGAGAATTTATCGCAGCAACTGCATGGTACAGAAACTGTAAAATAAAATACGAAGTGTTATGCTTGTATTTGGAAGAGAATCTTTGAAGTTCGTTATCTTTTCATCAAAAAAATTTCATCTAGACTCGTAATAGTTTTTCTATCAAAATTTATTAATTAGCTATACTGCAATTCTTTTAACTGTTTCATGGCTGTTACATCTTGCTCATTGCTGCGAGTTAATACATTTTCTTCTTTTCTTTAATGCCTTTTCAACTTTTTTACATAGTTTTAATTGTTCTTAATCGGAGTATTATATAAATATTATTTATTGAATTATTTATAAGAAGCAAAAATGTGAAATCGTCCATCCACTGACGTGATATTTACCTCTAGAGCATATAAAAACGATCGCCGTGCAGTCCGTCAAAAAAAAGTATCTAAACACTTCTTATTACTCATAACCCATGAATGTTAAAATCGAACAAAATAGGGAATTTAACTTTGTATTTTATCCTCTTTAAATACACGTGAATCGGATTTTCATAAGGGGTTGTCTTCATATTTATTTTCATATCTTCAAATTTTTGAATAGCAGACCTCATTGTTTCTACCTTTAAAACAATTCTATACATTTTGGGAACTCTCCGATTATAAAATGTTCGTAATTCGACGCAAAATAAGCTGAGATATGAAGTCAAAATATCTAATGGTTGTCTCAACATATCGGAATGTAAAAAATAGATATTTTTTTAAAAGTAAAGATTTCTTTTACTTTTTAAATTTCATTAGTTAGTTCGATAATTTTATATGGAATTTTTCCTGGTCTAAAAAAAAAAAAAAAATTGCATCGAAGATATAAACCAAAACGTGTATCAAAGTATGAATCTGAAATTATATATTTTTTTCATGTTCATATATGGAAATAAAATTTTAAAAGAAACAAAAATTTAAAAACAATCTTTTTATATTTATATCCTTATACATATTAAATCTTGGATATATTAATTTGAAGTTCGCTAATTTTGTTGTCGCTATGATAAACCAGATATACAAAGACGGGTCATTTGATCTTTCATTATATCGTTCTTAGCATTTGTTTGGATTAAAAAAATAATCTATTATCCTAAAAAGTTTTAAAAAAATTATTATTAATGAAAAAAAATTCGCTATAATTATTCTTCGGAGTGATAATTGCGTGATTGTTTTGAAAAACTCCTTTTATAATGAAATGTTATTTTCGTGATACAATTTTCACGAAACTAAAATTGAAATCATTTGCAATGATGTGTGATATGAAATTTAGATTCTATTGTTTTTTACTAGAAAGAATCACAAATAATAATAAAATAGAAGATCCATGCATCTTGCAATGTCTATTACATTTTTAAAGATGACACTATATCAAAATGTTAATCCCTTATTTAATTCACTCATAGATTTATTATTTTACTTGATTCGTTCATATATTAATCATACTCTTATAGATGCATTCATTCGTACTTTGTAGAATGATTTTTGAAAAATCTCATTTTTTAAAAAAATTTTGTTTCATAAGTTTAATTTCCCTAAACTCTCTACTACCCTAATCAGTTCCCATCTTTATTTTTTATATGTTTTGCATAAAAACAGTTCCATTCGAATGTTAGCTGAATCGAATCTACTTGTTGAGTCGACATTTAGCTTCTTCTTTGCTTTTTGCATTAGAAATGTCTTGAAAAGAAAAATATATAAACATCTGATTATTAATTTAATGCAATATCCAGAAGCCTGGTTTAATTTCTTTTTCCTTTCAGCGGTATTTTTGTCCAAACTAATTAATGTTTTGGGACGACCCTCGAAAAGAATGAAAATGGCGGTATTCTGAACACGTTTGAATACTACTTTAAATTAAAAAAAAAAAAACCGTGTGTGTTGGTGAGTGGACGCACCCGCATCGGAGAAAAGAGAAATTTCTTACGCTTTTCTATATGACTAAATGTATAATGGTACAATTACACTCTTTCTCTCTCTCTCTGTTTCTTTTTCTTTCACTTCCCTCCCCCAAATGAAACAAAATATTTAAAAATTATATAATTAATTATTTATAATAATGATAATAAGTACTAATACAGCTGTTCCCAACCTGTGGGCCTCGGATAGTGTATTAGTGCGCCGCGGAACGCTAGTCGGAGTCGGGGGAGCTTCAAGAGTCGTCACTCGTTTTATGCTTTACAAAACAATATTTTTTAAAATCCTTTTACAGTAATCTTTACTACTTACTGACATATACGTGCATATAATATATAAATGTATTATATGCGTTTATATTTTTTTACTTGTATATTTAATTAGTGTGGGCCTAAAAATATTTTTTACACAATAGGTGCACAAGCAAAAAGGTTGGGAACCGCTGTACTAATATATATATGTATATAATAATCTCGCTTAATTTTGCTTTAAATTCTAATATTATATATTTTAAAGTCTTAAATGTATTCCAAAATCACTTTTCTTAAACTCCAGTTTCGTTTTATTTCCCGCGCTGGAGGTATATTAAATCTCGCGTTTTGGCATATTTATTACTAAAAGAATATTCTAATTACTTCCACGCGCCCACATAAATCGCGAAATCAGCGACTTGTTGGCACCATACTTTTCCCTAAAACACTTACGTAATTTAGTAAAAATAGCTAATATTCCCTTCACTTTGATCGCGTGTCTATATGTTAAATCCCTACCTGAGAAAATACAGGGATTTTCTGTTCTCTTTTTACTTGAAAACTTAAACTAAGATGCACATATGTCTGCCACTCTCCTTAAAAATGACTTAAATATTTGGATAATAAAAGAAAATTAGTTAATAACTCGGCTCGTTAATGACTACAACCACGAAAACATTTTATATATGACTAAAACAGATAAAAAAGATTTAAGGCATACAAGTAGTTATTGAGAATAAAATTATTTACATTTTTATTAATCAGTATATTGAAACAAAAAAAAATCCAATTTAATCATCACATTCTATCATGGAAACAATTGGTTTGTAAAGACTGAAATATGATACAAATGTCTGCGATTCTATTTTATTAATACATCTGGGAAAAACAGCATCAATGGTTGTTTGAAACTTTGTCGTCGACACTCCTGGATTACTGTTCATAGTTAAATTAAATTAATCAAAAAGAGATTTTACAAGTGACTCTGATTTTTTTTATCCGCAAAATTAACATTAATATCACCAGCCAAAATACGTGGCATTTCATGGTAATTGTGGCCAATCCATCGAGCAACTAATCTTAGGAAAACCAGGAAAATCCAACCACACTCTGCAAACGTTGTTTTCTTCATTAAATGGGGAAATTCAGCATTTTTTTTTTTTTTATTTTTCTAATCGATTGAAAATACTTCAAAATGATCAATAACGTTAAAAAAATTTCTAAGCATTTTTTTTTTTTTTTTTAATATTTGCAATCAAAGTTCGCCTCTCAGATTTCGCCGGAAAAACGATCGATTTTAGCGCGAAGCGGTCTGACGTCACATGTATCCAAACAGGGTTCCCGTTCGCTTGCTGTAGAGACTTTGCCTTTTTTTTTCTATATTTTCCGACTATCGTATTAGATAAAATAATGTCGGAAAGATGCAAGTACTGTTCAGCAACGGATTCCGAGACTACCACTTTTGGACGATTTTACACCGGAAAAGGGTGTCAGGCAATGAGTCATTTTAGCGCATTTCCGGAGTTCTTTGTTAGATCACGCTCAGTAAAATGTAAACATCACCCTTCCATTCTTCACTTTCCCCCTATTGTGATGAAAATAACTCCGCCCGGCGCATGCTCAAAAGCGCGGAGGTTTCCGAATCCGTATTGTATTGTTCCTAAATGTGTTAATACAACTACAACAGCACCGGATATGTAATTTATCTATATTATATCTATTAAAATTGTATATCACGAAGCATAGTAAAAAACAACCTTGAATTCGATATCCGTTTTGTTTTGAATATAAGTATAAGGTGAGATTTTTATTATCAATTTTAAAGCAAATAGTTGAATTTAATTAGTTTTCTTCCTTCTCTTTGATTACATGGAATTTATATTTTAACCTTTTGAGGGGCGGGGGCCCAAACGCGGGTCCCCCCCCTTCAATAAAAAAAAAAAAAAAAAAAAAAAAAAAACTTGTTCGTGTTATTGTACTGCATATATTATTTCAATGGATATTCAAATGTTTCTTATATTTTTAAAAAAAATAAATTACTATTGAAAATTAATTAGAATATCTTAAAAATAAGTTTAAATTCATGACTTTTTTGATGATGAAAATCGTTTTCATTTGCAGTGCAAGAAAATAATTCACAGAATTTTTGATGCAAAATAAATCATTTATATTCAATGAATATATTCAAATCAAAATCGGTCTTCAAAAAGTCAATTTACTTATCAATTATTACAGTTGACAAAAGATGGGATAAATTGTTTCTCGCCGCACATCGATTTGTACATGGCAGCCCTTAAATTCCTTGAGTCGCATTTGGTCGTGTTTGAATATTATTATAAATTTATATAAGTTTCTTCATATAAGTTATTTTTACTTTATTTTATATTAATTATTATTAACTAATATCTTAAAATTAATACTTGTACGAAAGAAATAATTTATATTCTTCATAGCAGAGTAATATAAAACTATATCAAATAAAATTAATTTTTCAAAGGCACACGTGTATTTAAAAAAAATGCTTTACCTGAATATATTTTGAGCGGAACTTCTGAAATAAATATATTTCTGGCTTTTTTTGTAGGCATACCAAATTTCACAGATCATGCAAAATCAGGTTCTTAGTTTTTTATTCTTTCTTGTGAGACAGAAATCGCAGCGTCTCCTCGGAATGTCCGAAGTCCCATCTTCAATCTTTCATTGCCTGATGCGTTTGAAAACCTACCCGTTTTTTCTAAGCCGAAGTCTATTGTGTATATTTAGTCAATATACACGAATATAGCTTCATTCCAGTTACTGAATGTATTCAAGGGAAGGTCCGAGCAGCGTTTTGTGTCCAGTTTTTTTGTCGGAACTGAATAATTAAAAACACATGTACTGGCAGGAAATTTGCGTTGTTTCCTTTGTAATAAACTAAGGAGGAGGGAAGGATTTTACCGAAGAAAGTGTCTAGCGTGCTTAGTTCTGAAGCCTTCAAAGAGACCTATAAAAATACTACAGAAGAGCTTGTCAGATTTGAGGGCTGGGAAAATCTTTCTATTAAGTTCACTGAGACACACTTACTTTCAAGGCATTTGTAAAAAATGGGTCAAGAGATCAATTTTATGCTCCAGATGTAACCGAGAAGTTCCAAACGACGAAACGAGTTGCGGAAGAGAAGGGCACATGTGACGTCAAAATCTAGTCGGCCAATGAGGGTGCTTTTAGGATCGTTTCTGTGCATTTTTCGCTCTCAATATTTGAATAAATAATTTTTTTGCAGAATTTCACTTGCATATTTGAAATTAAATGACTTTTTCTATAAATACGGAATGCTTTCGCGCTTTTTTTAAAAAATGTTGAACTTCCTCATTCTACATGTACCAACTTTCCAATGCACCATTCGCTAAATCGTCAGAAAAGTCAATGTTTGTTGTAGTTCTGTAAAATTTCTCCTTTAACAAAAAAGTATGCAGTCTGTTCTCTAACAAAGCGCATGCGCTCTGTCCGTATCAACATGCTGATACATACAGTCTACGAGAGTATAGGTATACGTTGCCGCATCGGTGCGCCTGCGCGGATATGATGTCCTTCCGTCTCGTGACGTGGCCGCATCGATGCGCTTACGCTGGTATGACGTACTTCCGTTCGTGACGCTCACTTTTTGTATGCTGACTCCCCATCCCGAAGCCTGCGTTAAGAAGCTTCGCAAAAATATACAGTTTTTATCTGTGTTGTTTAGTAGTTTATTGTAAAGCAAGAATTATTGTAATCTAGAGAGATGTTGAAGAAATAGCAACCTTCATTTAACGTTACGAGGCTTAAATTTCAAATGCCCATAATTCACCAACCGCTTCTTTGAAATGAAATTTTATATTATTCGAGATAATTTAACTTGGAGAATTTGTATTCCAAATTGGGTATAACCATTTTAAAATATTGTCCTGGTGCAGGGATGAGATTCTTTCGCTTTTTTCGCGAATTTCCGCTTTTTTTGTTATTCTGAAGAAATTCCGCTTTTTTGTCTTTTTTCTCTGAAAATTCCGTTTTTTACCGCAAAAATTTGCTTTTTCTTCTGAAAATTCCGCTTTTACACAAAGAAAAGAAACCTTCCTATCTTCCATTTTCGAAAGAAAATTCTGGGAAAATATGCTGGACCGTGCGGCTTAACTCCACCGGCTGGAAACTAGCTGATTCATTTTCTACTGACGAATTAACATTATATCGGCAAGCTCTACAAGGATGAACATTCTAACATTCAGTGCCATTCAAAGTATTAAATACCACTTTTTTGCAGAAAACAAAACCTTTGTGGCATATTTTGCAAAAAGAAAAAAAAAGATTTCTTTTGCATGAACATGTTGAAAAAACCAGCGGGAGTGGTCTCCCCTAAACTTTCTCGTATACTCCTAACACATGTAGGGACAAAAAATAAGCTAAAACCCCTAGCGCAGTGGAGATAAACGAAATTAAGTCAGTTCCCCGCAAACTCGCTCGGATAAAAATTTCGAATCTGCTTATTCCCAGAACGCAACAAACTTTGTACGGCACACGTTGAAACGACAAAACGGAAATAAAATAATCCGAGCAGGATCAGAATTCGCCAAAAGGGAGAAAAAAGAACCAAATGGGAAGAAACGAAGCGCTTTCGAAGCTACAATTTCGTAGACCGCCAAGGTCAAAAGCCAACTATACTAACTTGAGTAAAACAAACGAAACGCTCGCCAACAGAGTCGCAATGTGCAATTTGAACGAAATATGCAATTTGAACACCTTTTTTTTCCAACGGATTGAAACGAAATTTGAGCACAGATCTATAATTAATATTAGCAAACGTCATAACAATTTTTATTTATCTAAGCCAAAGGGTTTAGGAGATATAATTTTTACAAGTATGCGACTATACAGACCGACAGACAGTCAGCCCTTTGACGGATTTGGCCCAAAATTTGATACGGACCTACATTCATGTTGATAAAACTGTGTACCAAATTTTATTCATCTAGCTATTCAAGTTTTTGAGTTATAGTGTTCGCATGACTTCGGACATACATACAGACTTCCCGTTGACGCATTTTGTCCAAAATTTGACAGAAACCTACAAATTATGTTTAAAGACCACTTACCAAATTTCATCCCCGTAGCTCTAATAGTTTTCGAGTTATCGTGTTCACAGACAGACACACACACAGACAGACACACAGACATAATTCCAAAATTGTATTTTTCGGACTCAGAGAGGTCTAAAACGTGGAGATCCGTCAAAATCTCGAGTTCGAATTTTTTGACGATTACAATACTTTCTCTTTGTATACTTCGTATACGAGAAAGTAAAAATTAGTTGGAAAGTTAAGGTCATCTTGTAGGGCGTACCAAGATGAAGAAATAAAAAAAAAAAAAATGGAACAAAAACAAATAAATAAACTACATAAAAAAAGAAACTCCTGTCAAAAGAGGCAGCTAAAAAGCTGTGTGCAAATGCAACAAAAAAGCAGAGAATAAGACATAAATAAAAAAAAATAAAACATGATTTACCTAGGCATTCTGGAGATAGTGTAGTCCCGACAACTATGCCAGTGATTAAACAGAGAGATACTAATGAAGACTGTGCAAAAACTTTAGCCTCTACTGAAAATAAACTTGCAGAGGATGCAAACACATCCTTTATTGAAGAAAAATCTGTCAAAGATAGGAGCCCTCCAAAACAAGGGGTGAAGCGTGTTAATGGAGATCTGTTACCAACAAAAGCCAAACAATTAAGAAAACGGAAGAAAACCACTTCTTTAACAATTAAGGAAATGTTTCAAAGGGTTTCAAATAGCAATAGTGCTAAATGAATCTGTCATTGTAACTGTACAATATCTCGACCCCTCTTGCTTTATAAGGTGCAAAATCATTGTGCTGTTACTTTTGCAAAAATTTATAAAAATAAAAGAAATAAAACAGAAATCAGTATATGATACATTATTATAATTTATAAAGAGCTAATACACTTTACACAATTGCATGAAGCAAAAGAAATTATTTGTCCTTATTTTTATTTATTTTTTGAGCTAACTTTTATCAAAAGGCTATTAAATATAATTCTACTCAGACTTCTGTTGGGTGTATGTTGAATCGCAGTGATGTACAGGTGGTAAATGTTTTAATGTCTAATTTTGTATTTTCTGAAGCACCTGATGATGTGTTAAACTTGTTTGTTAACTTTTAATACAAATGATTTAATAATAATTTAATATTCTTTTTCTTATTTATACATACTGAATTATAAATAATTAAGTTATTAATTATTATAGTGTAATATTTTCATCATAATGCGTGTTCTGATGTTTCACTTCTTAAAACATCTTTCGTGTATAAATTACGGTACAAATGTTTTGCTCGCGTATGATTTCAGTCTTTCTGCTTTTTTGCCAATCTCATCCCTGCCTGGTGGGAATTTTAATATGAATATGAATTTTGGCTTTAATGTACGACGATTAGTTCATAAGTGACGAACAGCGTTCGGATACTTTTTTGACAGACTGTACATCGGTTCATTGTGGCATTCATAATAAAACTGTTATTTTTCTTTGCCTGGTGTTAGAATTCTTCAGGGGGGCGGGGATTATTTTTAGCTCTGAAATTTTTGGTAGCGCTCTGAAAGTATCACACAGAATGATATTGCTACTGTGTAAAATTACACCTCAGTTGTGTATTTGCATTTTTCGACCTGTCATCAGTACGTTTTTTAACATAATGTAATATCGCATTCTTTTAATCATTGTAACTATATTTTTATTAATAATAAATGCTATATTGTTTAATTTTTCAATTAGTTTAATCAAACTTTGTTTATAATTATGATGCTTTGAATTCCCTAATTTTAAATCTATGTCTGAAATTCATATACGTAATTATTTACATAATAATAATTATATTAATATATTTAGTAATTCTATCTATTTCACGAGTTTCATGTATCCGGTAAAAGTTAAATTTATTTCAGTGGTTTTCAGTTAAGCTCCAAATTTGCCTTCATGCAATCCCAGATGTACATTAACTAAAGATATTTAATATGCTAATTGTCGATAAGTTGTTTTGTACTTTCTCGTATGCGAAGTATATAACGAGAAAGTATTGTAATCGTCAAAAAATTAGAACAAGATTTGTCTCCATATTGTAGAATTCCCCCGAGTCCAATTTTTGGAATTATGTCTGTCTGTGAACATGATAGCTCAAAAACGGAATGGGCTAGAGGGGTGAAATTTGGTATGTGGTCTTCGCACCAAAATTGTACAGGAAGCCTGGCTGTCTGTCCATCTGTGGACATGTATATACAGTAACTCAAAAATGGCCAGAGCTACACTGAAGAGCCAGAAAAACTGGTACACCTTCTTAATATCGCGTCGGGGCCCCGCGAGCATGCAGAAGTGACACAAAACGACGTGGCATGGACTCGACTGGTGTCTGAAGGTATCCTGGAGGAAATTCACACCATGAATCCTGCCGGGCAGTCAACAAATACATAGGAGTGCGAGGTGGTGGAGATCTCTTCTCAACAACATGTATCAAGGCATCCCGGATATCTTCAATAATGTTCAACTCTGGGGATTTAGGTGGCCAGTGGAAGTGTCTAAAGTCAGAAGAGCGTTCCTGTTGCCACTTGGTAGCAACTCTGGAGTCAGAAGAGTGTTCCTATAGCCACTTGGTAACAACTCTCGACGCTTGGAGTGTCGCATTGTCCTGCTGGAATTGTCCCAATCCGTCAGAATGCACAATGGACATGAATGAGTACAGGTGATCGGACAGGATGCTTAAGTACATGTCACCTGTCAGAGTCGTCTCTAGACGTATCAGGGATCCCATATCGCGCCAACTGCACACGTCCCATACCATCACAGAGGCTCCACCAGATTGAACAGTCCCCTGTTGACAAACAGGGTCTATGGATTAATGATGTTGTCTCCATACTCGTACACGTGCATCCGTCCGATGCAATTGGAAACGAGACTCGTCAGACCAGGTAACGTGTTTCCAGTCATCAACAGTCCAATGGTAGTGTTGTCGGGCCCAGGAGAGGAGTAAAGCTTTCTGCCGTGCAGTCAGCAACGGTACGCGAGTGGGCCTTCGGCTCTGAGAACCCATATTAATGACGGTCCGTTGAACAGTTCGCACGCTGACACTTGTAGATGACCCATCATTGAAATCCGCGGCAATTTGAGGAAGTATTGTACGTCTGTCTCGTTTAAGGATTCGCGTGTGACGTCAATGGTCCAGTTTTTTCAAGATCTTTTTTCCGGCCGCACCGATGGCGGAAATTTGATGTTTTACCGGATACCCGATATTCACGGTACACTCGTGAAATGCTCGTACGCGAAAATCCAAATTTCATCGCTACTAAGGAGATGCTATGTCCCATCTCTCGTGCGCCGACTATAACGCCTCGTTCAAAGTCACTTAAATCTTGAAAATATGCCATTGCAGCAGCAGAAACCGATCTAATACATTTGTCAGACATCTGTTGTCTTATATAGGTGTTGCCGACCGCATCGGGTTACGATGATTGGTTGCATATCTCCGTTATTTGCATATGCACGCCTGTGCCAGTTTTTCTGGCTCTTCAGTGTATATGGATGAAATTTAGTATATGATTTCATCATCATAATTGTAGATCTGTAATAAATTTTGAACGAAATCCGGTAAAACTTGGACCGTCTGTCTCTCTGTATATTCGCGTGTATGCGAACGCGATATCTAAAAAGCAGTGGCTTAGATAAGTGAAATTTGGTATGCAGTCTTCGTATCATAATTGAAGATATGTGTCAAATTTCGGACCCAGTCGGTCGAAAGGGAGGAGTCCAAAATGCATATACTCGTTCTCTTGATCGTGCTACGAAGCGCAAAACGCGCCGTATTGTATTAATAAACAAGAAATTGGAGTAGTCCATTCCCGCTTGTTTTATTTATAATGCTCCAAGAAACTGAATCTATGGTATTAATTAATAATACGGGTAATTCGAGTATACATGCAATACTAATATGCAGAATAGAAGTGCTTCTCCCTGGCTCTCTATCTGGCTATGTAATCTGTGTGTGTTAAGATTTCAGAATTGACCATCGTCTAGTAGAAGTTAAAAAATATCAACCGACAGTCAACACTCTGGTGGATTTGGTCCAAAATTTGACAAAGATCTGTAAGTCTAGTGATAAAATTATATACCAAATTATATCCATCCAGCTCTTTAAGTTTTTGAGTTATTGTGTCTCACGATAACTCAAAACACATCTGTCTCCTCGGCCGTGAGCTGTGGAGACAGACTTCTCATATTTCGGATGGACGGATTTCGTCCAAAATTTGTTAGAAAACTACAGGTTTGGTGTAATGATTACGTGTCAAATTTTATCTGTTTACTTTGTTGCACTTTTGAGTTATTGTGTTCATAGACCAACAGGCAAGCATAATTCCCAAAATTCATTTTGGTCTCGGAGAGGTCTAAAAGAGAGGTCGAATTTTTTGCGCATTACAATACTTTTTTCGTATACGAAAAAGTAAAAAAATAATGCTTAAAGTTTTCGATTTCGCGGCACCATTGAGTACTAAATTAGACTATACATGCTATAAGAGGATAAAATTAAAGCTCATGGGGATTGAAATTTAAAAAAATGTAGACACTTACGCGTTCCTAATTCCGACACTAATACGTGTCTCATTGTCGTAACCTTGGCCCAACAAATAGTTAGAATTTAAATCTTCTTTGTCTGACCTCGTTAAAAGAAATTTAGTCAAACCTTCACCCGACGTATCATTTATATAGAATAAAATAATAATAATTAAAACATATTCTAGACTAATTCTTATGGATTTCCTTTTTATTTCTTAATTTTATATACAAACTGGAATTTGCATTATATAAGTATACACAAGGGTGCAGTCAAATGATATTGAAAAATAATTTATTTTCTTAGTTAGCCCTAAATTTTTGGATTTGATTATCATTTGTATTTTAATGCCGAAAAAGTTTTATAATTTTTCGTATGACACTGTTTTTTACGTTTTGGCATTTTTGGGTTGAATTAAAAAATAATTCCGATGCAATTTTTAATAAGTTACGATTACTTTTTAAAAATATGTTTTTTCTATTTCCACGACAGGCTAGAATCTGAATCCCCGAAAAACAGAACAACGTAGAAAGTTTTCTCTGTAGCAGTTTTACAGCATGTTTATGACATTTTGAGTATCATAACTCTTTTTAATTCATTAATTTTCTATTTATTAAATTGGGCGGAAAAATCCGTAATTTTGTTTGTTTTCATTTTCGATGTGTTATTTGCTCTTTTAATAAATATTAAAATTTTTACTTAAATACTGTCAGTTTTTGTAACCAGATACATCATTAAGGCTAACAGATTTCAAATACAGTGGAACTTGGCTAATTTGAAGCTGACGGGAACACATTAAAGATTCAACTTATCTAAAAATGGGAATTAAAAAAAACTGAGTAGAGCAGGAGAAAATGACTATTTTCAAATAGAAAATGGCATTAAAGAATTATTTTTAAAACTAAAGAGTTTTATTACATAGACATAATTAATCAATATCTAGTAAGTAATTTTAATTAATAAAATAGTAATGATTATAATTTTAAAAAATTAATTTCAATAAATAGGTAATTAATTTTACCACTCTGAGCGACGGAACCGCCCTTTTTCTTTTTTCAATGTTCGGTTCAAAAGCAGATGATTCGTATTTATATTTTCTTAAGCATCCATGGATAAAGCATTCTTGAGATTTCAGAGATACTAGCCGCTCTCGCCGCCTCCGGGCGGGTTCGCGGCCAGCACTCTTTGCTCAGCATTGCCCCTGCCACCTCGCTGCTTCGAGGCTCTCGGCACTATTTTTTTCAGTTTTAAATACTGCACGAAGATCGGTGGAACAGACCATAAAAACCAAAGTAGATTTCATATTCTTAGTAGACAACGGATTCCTTTAAAATTGTAAAATCTTTCAATAAACCTCCATCTAGTTGCAATGTTTTGTATAAATTTTTCACGAATTTTGCAGAAAAGTCGTCAGTTCCATAAATACAGAATGAAATCGCCCTACTAAACAGTTTCCATCATCTAAAATAGGTATTTTACAATATTTTTGACACGCCATTGTGATGGAACTGTTGGGATCTATATATTTAAGATAATATGATAAAACCTTCAGACAGTTCGCCAGCTCTATTCACTAGACAGATTTCGACATTTTTTTTCATTTGAAAGGTTATAACGTCTAGATATGTCATCAAGGTTCGTTTGTCCACCACCCTCCATTTTCAAACGAAATCGAAAAAACACTTCTGTTCATTGTATATGGGTTTTATGATATTTTCTTTGAAAGTTATGATATGGTTTGTTATATTTTATTTGAAAGCTTATGACGTCTAGATATGTCATCAAAGGTCGTCTGCCCCCCACCAACCCCCATTTTCGAACGAAATCGAAAAAACATATAGGGAATGTATGGTGGAGAAGTGTTTTTTGTATTTCGTTCAAGATTGGGGGGGGGGGGGGGCAGGCGACCCATGATGAACATATCTAGACGTCATAACCTTTCAATTAAAAAAAAAAATTGTCGAAATCCGTCGGGTGGTTGTTGCTGGCGAACTGTCCAAAGGTTTTTCCCCCATAGAGAATGTACAGTGGGAAAGAGTTTTTTCAATTTCATTCGAAAATGGGGGTGGTGGGGGAGCAGGCGACCCTTGATGACATATCTAGACGTCATAAGCTTTCATGTGAAACAAAAATTGTCAAAATCAGTCGGGTGGTTGAGGCTGGCGGACTCGGTGAAGAATTTTTTACCAAATTATTTTAAATATATAGATGATTAAATACAAAAAAATTGTGGTTCATTCATCTTTAAAAGCTAATGTTTTTAACCTGAAATCTATAGGATCAAAATAATTGGGCGCTCAAATGGTTAATAAACTAACAGTATGGAGCATTTTGGATTACAATAATTATATAACGAAATTTCAAAACAAACACTTCACATCTAACGTGTTCCGAGCTTGCTTTTTGACTGGATTCTTTTAACAATTAAATTGATTTAAAATTATGTAGTGACTTCGGGACCTTTAAAAATATTTCACTTACGATCATTGAAGTCGCACAAAGTACGGACTATTTAAGTAATGAAAATAATTCAGAAATAAAACAAAAAAATAGTTTTTAGCTTCGAATCAACCAAACTAAATTAGAATTATAGGGGTATTGTAACATTGTGTTATTAGGAAGTTCAAAGGATCAGAGAAAGAATTCGAATTAGTCAAGTTCCAACGTACAAGTAGTTACTTTGTAGCAGAAACCGTAAACTGAATATTTCGTTTCAGAATAGAAGAGCTAAAATTACCTCGAAGCATTCAGAAATTTGATGGAATAAGTGTCTTCCTAAGTAATAAATAAGTAAATAAATAAACAGAGACGTATAGCATATATGTAACTACTTAAACAACTATGCAGCTGCTTATAGTTTTTGTTTGTTTGTTAAGTAGGTATGTTATATCTATTTAAAGTTTTGAAGACATTCGCCCCTGAGCGTTGTCGTACGCCACATGACTTTGCCATTATATATACGGCATGGATCAGAATGCTGTAGATCATAATGGGATACTTTTTGCGTTAAAATTAAATTCCATAGAGTCGATGATGCTTTTTGATTCAATTTTAACCCATATCGTACCAAGCATTGAAAAAAATTCATACTTTTTCTTATAAAATCTTAAATGTGTGTTTCTTTAAGCCTATGTATCAACCAAATTACATAAAATAAAAAATAAAAAAAACTTACGTAACTTTTATTAGTTTCATCGGTAAAGGCTATCTTAAAAATGGGACAATGGTATAATCCACTGCTATTCGTTTTTACTTAGACAGAATGGGAGAAAGCATCTTAAGTGTAGTCCAGCGTTACGTTCTTTGTAGATAATTGTTGGTTTTTAAGCACAGGATTTTAGCTGGCATCTCCTTTGTTAGTTTTCTGGGTTTTTTACCATAACATGTTAATTTTTAAGCTTTAAAAATCTTCATTAACATGGGGAACACCCAGCTTTTTGCTAGATGGTTTATTTGGAATAGAAAGTCCCAAATAGGCAACTGTTATATGACTTCGAAAATCACTCAGGCTCAGACGATCATCACTAAATAGCTGATTGAGCTTCCATGAAGGTACAAATGCTGTTTCAAACATTTTAATAAATAAAGGCCAGTGCCATTTTTTTCCTTGAATTGATGTAAAATAAGCTGCTTCACGATTATCAAACGGGTAAACTCGGTTTTTATGTTTATTGTAGAATGTATGTGCATTGGTATCTTTACCTGTTCTCTGCCACGTGAAAAATTAACATGGTATTTTAAAGTACTAGCACCAAAATTATTTTCAAAAGAAAACAAAATTAGATAATATGAAAACGAGGAAACCTTAGTCTGCTTCGTTGAATTTCAAAATACAAACCGACTTCATGAGCTGTTGTTTGAAAATAATCAACTCCTCCCCCCCCCAACCATATCTGGTACCTCATATGCACCTGTCAGGCAGATTGTTAGGCGTCTCCGTTAGTTGTAGAGTAGCAATATTTGGAATATAATAGAGAACGAAAAGACTATCTCCATTACTAACTGATGGGTGTTACGTAGTAGTATATTGTACCATCGTCCTATTTTTAGGATAGTCGAGAATGCAAAGAAAAATAACCTTCTAGACAATTTTTTGACTATGCTTTTTTACTGGTATAAAAGTATGGAATATTATCTCAATAAATTTATATGTATGTTTTTCTTGGAGCTCAAAACTTAAAAAAAAAAAAAAGTGTTGAAAATGTAATGTTGAAATGTTTAATAAAAAATATCCAACATTATTTTAAACTTCCGACAAATATATAGTTAAATGACTCTTGAATTATAAATCGTCTTTAATTTGAATTAAAATATTCAAAAGAATTTATATAAAGGCCATTTATATGTACTGTCCTATTTTTAGGACTATGAGGAAGTATGGATTAAATAATAAAAAATAAAAGGGTTTATAGAAACCGCAATTTTATACGTGTACTAAAACGTAGAAAATATTGTTGTATGGCAAAATTTGGAAGTAATATCTAAAATTGTAAAAGCGTAAGGCGTTGATACGAATACTATATGTAAATTGAAATGTTTAATAAATGTGACTTCATTTTCTTATCGTATTTTCTTCAGCCTTTACAGTTTTTCTTTGACCTGCAGATTTTTGTCAAACATAAAATAAAATAATCTACATTTTAGTACTCTAATAAAAGAATACTTTTATTAAAACTTTTACTTTTATTATTTTCTACTTTTAAGTTTTTAATATGTTTTATAATTCATCATTATATTTATTATAGAATCTTGTAATCAATTTTTCTCGAATTCAGTACAAGAAAGCGTCTTCCGTACTCAATCCAAACTAAATAAAAATTAAACGATTAATTGGTAATTTATTTCTGGAAATATTTAAATACTAGCTGTTACCCGCGACTTCGTGCGCGAAGAATTTGAATTAATCTTTTTTTTTTAATTCACGAATGTAAATGTTTTGTTGCATTTTGAAAGGGGAAAGGAAAAGTTCTGACGGTTGATAATACTTAATTCGACGGCTGACAGCAGTGTACTGTACATGTATGCTGATATAGTTATGTAAATTGTTTATCTATTCTAATATACTTTTGTATATCACATTATTTACACGGATGTAGAGGTTGTGTGGGCTGGACACACGTGAACACGCCATGTATAGTTGCCCATGCGAAAAATATGGTTTTTCCATATGTACATCTGCCACTTTCAGTATCTGGCCCTGAGCCTGGCAAATGACATTTTGAAAGGGATTTGTTGCCTTCTGAACTGAGATGATAAATCCTTCGGCATTATCGGAAGGCGTGGAATTAAAATACTCTCTCTTCTTGTCGGAAGGTGCCCTGACAATTCTAAGATGTTGAAGAGCTCTACAGTATATGATGTTCCTTGTTAATGCCCATTACCGTATCTACAGATAGGATGTTTTGTAATACCTCATTGTGAAATTTAAACAAAACATCAAGAGAATAATTCACTAACGTCATTGGATCACTGTGTAACCGCATTAAAAGCTGCAAATGCAAGGACAACAGGAAACCGGAAGTGTAAAGTCTCCTTTGTTGTTAATGGTCAAAGAAATCAATATTTTCTTATATTAACTTTAACACTGGCAGAAGCCCGCGCTAAAGAGTAATTTCGCTTGAATTTATTTCTATAAGAATAAAAAGACTTGTTAGAAATTACGTTACAAAAATATTTTTAAACCTTAATAACAATCAGAGAAAACATTTCATCGCAATGTAATTAATAGCATTAAAAAGATCATTTTCTGGTCTTTAAAATGGCATAGAAATAATTGTTGTCTAATAAAGATTTCGGAAGTTATTGGCAAAAAACGTCTAAGCAATAGGCTTAAAAGCGGCTAATGTTCGTTATTTAATTAAATATCTTAAGAACTAATTAACTCTGAAATTTGAAAATAGCACCTTGTGCGTAAATTTCATGTCGCTACCGTTCACCGTTTAGGAGGACTTCTTGTGACCGACCGATCGACCGGCAGACAGACAGATACATGTAATTTCTGTCTTGTTTTATAGATATTTATAAACATAAGCAAAACTTTCACAAACAAAGATAAATTAGTTGAAAGTCTAACCGTTTCCTAACAGCGAAGTAGGTATAAATTTGCGTTATTTCAAAATCGTCTGCACGTAAAATTTAAAAAATTAATAAAAATTGAATGAAAAATGTCACAGAAATAAAATTAATATCATTGAAAAGGTAAAATTTTTATCTTTAAGATGGTATAAAAATTATTTGTATCGGACAATTTGTTCCGAAGTTACAGCGGAAAAAAGGATTACGTGATAGTTGATTTAAAAAATAATTTATTTCACATGTTTTCGCATTCCTGAAGAATCACGTGACAGTAGAATGAAAAATAAAAATCTTCATCGCGAATCGCGGAGTCAATGGGCTTTCTTTGTTAACTATTTTTAATCTGTAGTCAAAAATAATTAATTTAACGTGAATTCACCTAGCCTATGTCCGTTCTCGGGTTTCAAGCTACAACTCTGCCAATTTTCATCCAAATCGGTTTTGTGGTTTGGTCGTGAAAGCTTAACAAACAGACAGACAGACAGACAGACAGAAAGACAGACAGACAGACAGACACACTTTCGCATTTATTATATTATTAAGGATTGTATTGTCAAAACGAGAACATTATGAAGTGAGTGAAAAATCGATTACAGAATTCCATCTTTTAAAGGTAGAAGTCGAATGAAATAAAAGCATGTAAAGATATTATTATTTTTGAACTTCTCTTGAAGAAAAATAAACCCAAAAAGATGAAGTTGCGTTGAACACAATGTAATTCAGAGGGAAGGAGAGGTGAAACCAACCGCCCTTTTTTGGTATAGAATTTCGGCCAGGTGGCGCATGCATCCACTGATGTTGAGTTTTCAACAAAGTGATACAAAACGGGACCCCATCTCGAATTGCGAGTGCGCTTTTGAAGGGCTAATTTTAAATGTTTAGCATAAATCTGGTATGCCTGAGAAAATTTTTAAATATGTGACTTTCGTTGAGTGTCAGGCAAATTTATGTTTTCTGGAGGAGTAAAAATATATCTTGCGGGTTTTTTTTTATATCAGTGTCTGTCATTAAAATGTTTAGATAATTTTGCGGGTTAGAATCTAATTTTAAAGTCGTTACCTTGCGAGAATAAGGAATGAATTGTTTTTATGCGTTAAGCTATATCATTTGATATCTTTAGCCACAGTATGAAATATTGCTGAGCAAAATCATAACCATATTGGCAAGTAAAAATGAAGCGTTTTAGTTATATTGTATAAACTGAATATGTGTACATTACACGATACTTAGAAAATAACATCGCTTGAGGAAATTTTAATTTTATTTATTACATTATTGTAAAAGAATTTTAAAAAGTGTTATAATATTTTCGTAAAATTAAAAAATAAATAAATGAATGAAGATTTGTGGAATCATTGAAGCAAAAGCGTGTAAAAACTTTTTTTAACGCAAAAGTAAGATTTATTTTAAAGTTATAGCTTTTTACAGTCCTAAAAACCCATTTCTGGAATTAAATATTGTTTAGCAACGGATTCGGAAACCCTCCGCGCTTTTGCGCATGCGTCGGGCGGAGTTATTTTCATCAAAATAGGGGGAAACTGAAGAATGGAAGGGTGATGTTTACATTTTACTGAGCGTGATCTAACAAAGAACTCCGGAAATGTACTCATATGTCTGAACACGATAACTCGAGAATGTAACGAGATAGATTGATGAAATTTGGCGTATGGTTTTATTATTAAAATTGTAGATCTGTATCAAATTTTGGTCGAAGTCTGTCAACGGGTTGACCATTTGTCGGTCTGTATTTTCATGTGTGTGAGCACGATGATTCACAAACACAATGACCCAGATAAATGAAATTTGGTATATTGCCTTATCACCAGAATTGTAGATCCATATCAAATTTTGCACCCAATCGGTCAAATAGAAGTTGTCTAAAATGTACAGGGTGTTCCAAAATTCGACCGACAAACTTCTAGGGATAATTGTACATGTCAAGACAAACAACTTTTGCAATAGAACATGGGGTCGCAAACGCATAGGTCAACCGCTACGGGGCCTCTTTGCCAGTGAATTAAATAAAAGATAAAAGAATATAAGTTAAAATATGCAACTCGGGTTCATTGGAATACAAATTCACAATAGCACAACATCACTGTTGCATGAATAACAACACTGAATGTCATACGCAACATGACAGATATAATGGCAAGTAGGACGCCATATCAACAACAAACCTTCGAAGTAACATAAAGTAAGTGTTCGAAGGACTTGCCGTCAAAGCTATGGACGTTTCGCATGTTGTTATTTGTGCAATTGTGTTGTTGTGCTATTGTAAATTTGTATTCCAATGAACCTGAGTTGCATATTCTATCTTATATTCTCTTATCTTTTATTTAATTCACTGGCAATTAGACCTCTGTAGCGGTCAACCTATGCGTTTGCGACCCCATGTTTGATTGCAAAAGCTGTTTGTCTTTATGTCTACGATCCACCCCTAGAAGTTTGTCGGTCGAATTTCAGAACACCCTGTATATTCGGTTTTCGTTATGCTACGAAGCGAGAAACATGTTATATCCTCTTGTCCATTTTAATGGACATTTATGTTTTATTTACAAAAAGTTGCTTTCCATTCAAAGCCTTTAAATCCCTTTTGATAGTCCCCGTGGTGCCACTATTAATTATATATAATTATTTATATTAATTATTTAAATTGATTAATATATAGTTAATAAATTAATTATATATAGTGTTATATAATCCTATCAAGAGTATTAATCTCGCTTTTTATGAAAATTGGTCGAAAATTATACCTTTGGGTCTCAAGAAGATACTGTGTTATTATACGAGAAAATCAAAAACATTCCGGCTGATATCATTTGTTTTGAAGATCGTAATACATTATTCTTCCATCATTAAGTAATAAATTATTATTTATGTTCATCATATTGTTATTTTTATATTGAACATTGTTATTTTATGTGTTGTTAGAAAAGACGAATTTGATCTAAAGCCGTTGGGAATAATTTTAAATTTTTTATAATTGTTTGTATTTTGTTCTAAACTGTTGCAGTAAATAATGGATTAATTTTCAGCTGGCAAAATAGCCCTGTCGTATAAGATTCCAACTTAAAATAAACGTACCGGCGTTTTTTGGGAAATACATTTGACAAGAAAATTTTTGCTTATAAAACCGAATTTTCCTTATACGAAACTCGGTGAAAAAAATCTTCAAAAAATATTGTCAAATATAGGAATATTTTAGCCTACTTTCTGCACATTTTTGAGAAGTTTCTCTGTAAAAGGAGCATAGGACCAAAGAAATAAATTAACGAGGACCTTCCCAAAATGGGCGGCCTCGTGTAGCTTTAAAATGGGAATTAAATTAAACAAAGCGAATTAAATACAGATTTAGCGATGCAGTTCAAAAACTAATGAATTAAAAATTCGGTTTCACATTTCTTTTTGTCGAAAACTCTTCGCAGTGGCGCTCAAAATGTGGGATTTGTTGAGTTGTACGCATAGATTCTACTTACGAAATTATTAGGGTACTCGAATTCGCCATTTTGTCATACGACTCTTTCGAGTTGCAGAAAGACGAGAGCTTAAAGTATAGCGTAGGTTTCTGAAACCTCTTCCGCTGACGGGAAAATAAAAACACCCCGTCGCTACCCCATTTTTGTGCGGAAGTTTTTGCCGTGACAACAGAATTGGAAAATAAAATGGAAGTTAATGATCAGTGAAAAGAAGATCAGTTTAAAATCATTATTATGGAAATTTGAACGAATTTTTCAATGTTCACCTGATTTTCCTTACAAGTATATTTACCCCCAAAAAGTGTGCTTGGGAAAATTTCTGTTATCCCAATACTTTTCCCAGCGACCCGCAGTATAAGAAGCCCTGATGTATACGATTTTGTGATATTCGCCTAGGTAGTCGGAAGTAAGGAAGGTGCAAAATTTCATTAATTTTTTGTATTCGAATTATACTGAGAGAAAATACTGTAATCGCAAAAAACTCGACTTTGGAATTTTGATGATCTCCTAATTTAGATCAATGGCGGAGGAGGGGGGAGTAATCTCTCCACCCCCACTTTTTTCGGAAAAAAAAAACTTGTTTCATTTTATCTGCCTAAAACCAGGAATTATAGAAAAAAACGGTAGTGTCCGGGAAAGCTGGCTAATTTTGTAACAAAATTGTGAAATTTTGTTTTATACCCCCCCATACTCCGCAGGGGAAATTTTTTTGTCCCTCCCCCACTCCCCCCCCCCCCAATCGCCGCCTCTGATTTCGATCTCCCTGAGTTCGAAAAAAACTTTTTGGGAATTACGTTTGTTTAACACGATAACTCTAAAATAGAATGAACTAAACTGATAAAAATTTGGTATGCGGTCTTGACACCAAAATAGTTGATTACTATTATATTTGGACAGAATCCGTTCAAGGTTGTCCGTCCATGTGCATGTGAGCACTATAACTCAAAATAGCAGCGAGCTAGGTGAATGAAATGTGGCATATGGTTTTATCACCAGACTTGTAGATTTCTGTCACATTTTGGACTAAATCCGCCGCAAGTGTCGACTCTATAGATTTGTCTATTTTTGTATATGTGAAAGCGATAACTCAAAAATGCTAAAAATTACGTAAATGAAATTCGATATGTGGTCTTTACACCAAAATTGTTGTTCCGTATCAAATTTTGGATGCAATCGGGCCAAGAGAAGAGGTCTGAAATGCTTACTCGCTCACAAAATGCGTAATAAATTCTCTTTATAACTGTGCTGCTTTAATCGGACGGAATTTCGTTTAGAAAATATACAGCAGAACCTCGGGAATCCGAAGTTTAGGATAATCCGAACATCTTTTTTTAATTTTCCGAAAAATTTTATTAAAAAAGGAAGGAAAAATAACAATCACGAATCAGAAATAAAGCTAATGAGTATTCCGAACTTTGAAGCATTTGAATTGGTATTTACGAATGAATACAGCACCTTAATTAATAGGAAAAAAAAAATCGGTTATCTTCTTTTGGCGTAAGGAACTAAACCTGTTTAACGATGCGAATTGCAGTTAGTTTTTTCCGTATTTTCACAGAGTACCCAAAGTCAATAGTCTTCTGCATTTGATATATAAAGAGTATTTTACCGAATTTTCCGGATAATCCGAATTTCCCGGAATCGGAACAGAGGTAGCCCCAATTAGTTCGGATTCCCGAGGTTCTACTGTACATTAGGGATGTAACGAATATGCGGCAACTATTCGGTATTCGGCCCTTTTACCGAATATATTTAGGATAGCAATTTTTTTTAAATGTGCTTTTAAATGCACATTTAACAAAGAACATTGCAGAATTATACATTTAAGTACACTTATTATCAAAAAATTTCCTAACCGTTATCCAATTTTAAGTTGCATTGGTGTACATATTTCCCAATATTCTGTTTGGCCGAATGCTACACAGATATTCAGCGGAATAAATTCAGGATAAAATGTTTTTAAAAAATGTTTTTTTGAATATATTTAATAAAGAATATAGCTGAATTACTTTCCGGTACATTTATTATTAAAAAAATCTAACATTTATCCAATTTTAAATTGCATAGTACACCAAGTGTATTTAATAATGTTGCATATCATTTATAGAAGTATGTTCTATATGGTTTCATATATATTTCCAGCTTCAGAAAATAAAAGGTCACTATACATTGCTCGCAGGTGCTGAAAGATATCTTCTTGCTAAATTTGCGAACCTTGGAAATTTTTCCTCACTTTTCCCCCTCCAATTAAATAGACGTTCCATACTATACCTATTAGAAGTTCTTTATCGAAATAGTAATTAACTTCGTGTAATTTTTATTTATCCATTCAATTTTCTTCTATGTTTGTCATTGTCATGTTCTGCAATGGTGACTTTTTTTATTTCTTTGAAGCAATCCCAAAATGAAGCGGATTTCTCATTTCTAATTATTGGAATTAAGGTATTTAAAATATTACAAATATACATAAAACTATTGACATTTTTTTTAAAGATACACATAATAAAAACTAAATTTTATTTAATCTTAAATTTTTTCATTAATTTTTTAGAAATATTTCAGTTACAATCAAAAGTGAAATGTTTTTAAAAATTTGGTATTCGGCCAAATCACTATTCGTTACATCCCTACTGTACATTCAACTATTTGGCTGGATCTTGGCCTTTCTTTAAGCTTTTTAGAGTTAAGTGTTTAACTTCTTCGTTTTCAATTGAATTTACCCTTGAAATTATTTGGTATATTTGAAATGTCTTTATTTTTTATTATGTGTTATTCGGAAATTTTCGCGATTTTGAAGCATCTTAGAGCGCGGAACCGTGTTATAGAGATGCCGTGTTATATGGGGGTTACCTATAATTTAACTAGCTCTTCTAAACTTTTGAGTTTTCATATTATGCGTCAAATGCTAGATGAAAACACAGTGAAGCTTGGTTAATGTGAACGAATTTTATTCAAATTCGTCGGTAATTTGAATTTTTCTGTAGTTCCTTGAATTTCCGATTAACACAATGTTAATATATCGTCCATAATTCGAATTTATTTTGGTTAATTTGAAGTCAAAACTAAGAATTGTAAGGAAATTGATTTTATTTCTGAATTGTTCGTTTGCTGAACACCTCATTTTGTGTCTTCAATGATCGTCATCGAATAATTTTTTACTGCCTTTAATTCACTCGAGGACTTTACTGTTATACAGTATATTGAATCAGAAAAAGCTATTCAAATTTCTCACTTTTTATTTTTAAATTGGAATGCGTTAAATGTGAATTTTACTGTTTATTTTGAAGTTTTATTGCACATTTGTTGCATTCAAAGTGATGTATACCGTTTGTTTATTAAGAATTTTATATACATAGACTACCTTACTTATTTATTAAACTTTTTTAAATGATTGAAAATTTTAAAATTGCTTGACTGTTACTTTATTTATTAAAATTATTGTTTATTTATTAATTGGGCATTATTAGTTAAAACTGATGCTAAAAATAAAAGTTTTCATCCATTTATAGTTAAAAAATTGTGGTTTTCTCTTGCTGTACTTATTTTCAGATCCAGCTCTCGAATTTTTTTTTTTGTATAAATCGAATTTTTGTGGTCTCGTCTGATTCGAATTAGCCATGTTCCACTGTAATAGTATTTAAAAATGTGACTAATTAGAATAATTACTCTGTTGCATTGCAAACCTCAAAATCTTCCCGGTTTCTCCCGCTTTTCCTCTTCTTTGTAACTCTTTTGAAGCCGTACTCGCTCTATAACTCAGTATTCGAATTTTTGGATAAATAAAATTTTTATTATGGTATCGTCAGATTCGAATTAGCCATGTTCGACCGTAATAGTGTTTAAAAATGTGACTAATTAGTATAATTACTCTTCTGCTGCACTGCAAACCGCAAAATCTTCCCGGCTCCTCCCCTTTTTCCCCTTCTTTGTAACTCTTTCGAAGCCATAGATTCTGCGAATGTTATTCCGTCACTTTGGAGCCCTCAACGACTGTCATTTCGTTTCCAAAATAGATCTCTTTTTTCCTGCTCTCTTCCCTTGCTGCCATAAGTTGCCCTTAACTTTCCCCCATGCTTGCAGAAAGGTAGGGTCCTTGCGGCTCCAGAAACAGGTTTGTTTTTAAGCAACTCGGATGCTCCGGCTCTAACTACATAATAGAATTGACAGTTCATAGATGCTATGGTGGCACAACTGATTGTACGACAGATTTGTGCCTGTGATTTTTCTCTGTTTTTTAGATATCTGAAGGGCTATTTGTCAAAATACGGATTTTATCAGCTGTTACTTTAATCATCCTGATTATACAAGTTATTTCTCTGAATCTTGACTTTATTAGTTGATGGTAAGAAAGTGGGACGAACCAGTAAAAGTTCTTTTATCATGAGTAATTACAGAGACTCGTTTTTTCTCGGTGAGTAAATTTTTTCTTAATTATAACTTAAATTTGTTGAAAAGATATTTAAAAAAATGAACCTGAAAACTGATGAATCCTCATGATATAAATTATTTCTCTGAATCTTGGTTTTATAAGCTGAGGGGGGGGGGGAAGAAACTACCCAGTAAAAGTACATTACATTGAATAATTACAGGGATTCGTTTTTTATTGGTGAGTCAATTTTTTTTTCTTTAATTGTAAGTTAAATTTGTTGAAAAGAGATTCTTTAAATCGAACTCTGCTTTTGTGAAGGAGTGTATGTCGTATTTTTTCTCATTGTCTGTTATTATTCAGTCAGTAATCTTGTCAGGAAATTAATGTTTAAATAGATCTTCGTTGTTTAACTAACTGCGTTTGTTGCTGAAAAGATAGTAGACTTCTCAAAACACTCATTTGGTGAATACGATGCATTTTTATTAGAACTATAGTTGGTATTATCTTGAAGAAAGTAAAAATTTCGAGCTTAAAAAAACATAGTTTTTCTGCCAGCTAGCTGTATAGGTTATGAGGAATGACAATTACGAGAAGAAATACCGAAAAGGGGAATCATTTATGTATTTGCTAGTGTTTTTTTTTACATAAACAAATAAAAGTAAAGCTTTTGAATTATATTTTGTCTCTTGCTGTATTTAATCAGCTATCTGAAATAATATTTATCAATTCTACGTATATCCCCCCCCCTCCCCAGTGATATATTTTCACTTTCTTAGAAGTGAATTTTTGTTTCCTTAATCAGTTACTCTTGCGGTTTCTACTTATGCTTTCTATTTATATTACCAGGACTGTTATTAAATTTATATTTCATCTGAGATTATCTTCTTCATTTCTTGAATTAGTGATAATAGAAGACATACATTTTATTTTTTAACTCGTTCATCACAGAAAATTAACTATAGCTTTATGTTAAATATTGATAATGATCATCAAATATTTAACAAACGTTTAATGCAGTGGGATTTGGCTGATTCGAAATTGACGGGACCACGATAAAAATACGATTTATCCGTAAGTTCGAATTAATTATGGTCTAAAATGAATACAACAAGAAAAAAAAAGACGATTTCTTTTTTTTTACTAAAAATGGTTGTAAATATTTAATTTTAATAAATAATGCATAATTAATAAATAGATAGTTTTAATTCATAAAGTAATAATAATTACAAATTTTTAATAGTTAAAAATAATCTCAGTAAATGAGTAAATAATTTTGACTAAGAGACAATAAACAGCACTCAAAATCAACAGTAATAGTCAAAATAAGTTAAACATGTTCAAAATATTTTAAGAAGGGAGAAATTTCTTATTCCTTTTTTTTTATTGAGAACATTGCACAGCCCTCGAGTAAATTGTTGAGCTAGGTAAAATCTTATTCAACAGGCTGAGAACCCTATAATTTTTAATAAGGTGCAATTCAATATATTCTGCTACTAACCTTATAATTACAGTCAGAAAAGGGAGATGAAAGACCTTGCGTCTGTGTGCTCCCCCAACCCCCTCCTACATCGAGTTAATTGTTTAAAATAACTATTCACTTAACGATCACTCCGGATACAGGGTGCCGATGTATTTAACGGGGGGAAAAAATCAGAAATACAAATAATTTTTATTTTTGACTTCGAATTAACCAAAATAACTATATATAATAATATAATTATATAAGCTATAGATGATAATATATAGTTATATAAGCTATAGATGATAATATCTTAACATTATGTTAATTGGATATTCAAGAAAGTAGAGAAAAAATTTGAATTACCGATGAATTCGAATTAGTCAAGTTCCACTGTAAATATATTTATTTGTGCTTGTAAAAGTCCACAATTACTTAGATCACTAGCCAACTAAAATATAATTATTAAGATCAAAGGACTCGTTTTGATGTTTTTGTGTCTTCTAAGCAAGCCAAAATACACAAGGTACAACCTGAAATCTGAATTTGCATTTTACCTTCTGCGATACTTATTTTTTTATGAAAGTGTTAAGAAAAAGCCTTCTTCCCTAGTTCACTATTAGTGAGTAATTAGATTCAAACTTGACATTTATTGCTCCATAACTAAAGGTTTGCATTTTTTTCTGTCCTTTTTTTTCCTTCATTACCGACCATTTTTCGCATATCCCTGAAATACCCAGCGTGTACCCAAGAGGCTGTGATTACCACCTGTTGAGAACTGATGATTTAGGTAATTTGAATACGCAACTTTTTTTTTGTTATTTCTCTTGTAACGAAGTTGTAGGATTTTTGTAAAGGAACATCTTTCTTTATTTTGAATGTAAGTTCACTTCAAGAAATGTTCGTAAGTTTACATCATTGACCGTCACTTTAATTTTACTGAGGGTTTCAAATGATATTCACTTGCCCAGTTATAGACCTTCTCTAATTTGTTTCATTCAGTTTCTTCAAGGACATTATAACATATATGTACGTTTAATTTTTAAATTAGAATTATTCGAACTAAAAGAAAATTAATCTGTTTATAAAAGTTCAGAGGAGTAAGTCATATTTTTCTGTCCCATTCAGTATTTGCTGATATAAAATGAATATAAGGTAATCCAATAAAAAAAAAATTAATAGTTTTTTATAGTAAAAATTGGTCCGTGAAGAGGTTAAAACAACCGATTTAAACGATCTGAAGACTGGCTGAATTATAGTAAATTGCGATATTTTGCTGTGTCGCTGTAAGAATGAGTGTGCGGAAGAATTTATATTCTTTCAAGCTACTGAATGGATTTTCTTTGTTTTAAGGAAAATCTTTTTATAGAATCTAAGCAAATATTTAGAAATTTAATACGAGCAAGAAAATGTATGGGAAAACTGTAAGTTTCTGTTAAAATGTTAAACCGCCAACTATTTATAATCAAGATGCAATCACTTCTTGATATTACAAACTTGAAAGGACGACCGTGACTATATGTACAGAATTTTATATTTGCAGAATTTAATATTGTTCTATTGAATGCTTTATATTTTGATGTTCATCTGGAATCGAATTAAATTTTCGCGACCTGATATGAATCGTTCGTTTTTGGAGGAGAGGGGAGGCAGGCTGTAATCGTTGACCTAATTTAAATTTAAAAAATAATTTAGTGTAATTCTATACATTTTGACGAATTTTGATGTTTTAAATCAGTCAAAGTTTTAAAATTGTTTTTGCTAATTAATATTGATGAATTTGACAGAAATTTGCACTGAAAAATTCTTCGCTGGTCTAAATGGGGTTACGAATTTCAAGAAGCCTTATTTCGAAGTGTAATTAAACATATCACATTTATAAGATTGAAACAAAGTGCAATTAAATTCACGCAATATTAAAAGTATTATTAAATGTTGATGTAGCCGAAAAACTGTTAATCTAACTATTTACTGTGATTTTTTTTAATTAAAAGAAATTGTTTTTTACTGATATTCATTACGGTATAGAAATATTTCAAATTACACAATAATGGGTTACTATATCATTTGAACTGACCAGATGTTAAAAAAGAAGACAATTTTTGAGTCACTTCATGGCCGATGGGTGGAATTTGATATTTATGTAGCATATTAGATTTAACGAAGTTCCTAGGCAATATTTTCGTCATAGGAAGCATGTAGTGAGAGGAAGCAAAGAGGCCTGAAACTATTTTAAAAAGGAAGACAAGGTCGATTTGTAGGGTCAGTATTCTATTTTCGATAATTAGCTCATAAAGTTTAGTATTTCGTATCTGACAAAGTAAGAGTATGAACGCCAGGCTTGAAAATCTTCTCCAAGCGAGACGGAAGATCGCACCCAGAAGAAGGAAAAAGAGAATGAGGGCAAATGTTGGGTAATTCAATCCCCTATGGCGATAAACCGCTCTCTCCTTCGCCCTGTAAAGAAAAAAAAAAGAAAAAACGAAGGGGGGGGGGGACGGAACAAGACGGGCGAGGAATTTGATCCTGTTGTATGTGAGATAGCCAGTCCTTCCCCCCTCCTCTGTTTGCGAGGTCTGGTAAGTGAATGCAGTAATATCGAAGCACCGAAATTGCTGTCTTGTGTCAAAAATCATTCTGTTTTATTGTTGATAACGACTATATAGAGCGTTATAATTATGTTCCTGCATTTATTTCATTTTCTTAAATAAGTGTATCCCTCGACTTACACGGCAGAATTGGACTATTTCAGTTTAACACGTTTGAACAAATACATAACTTCCATTTACATCGTTCTTGAATTTTAGTTTAATTCTTTTATCTAAATACAAACATTTGTAAACCGTCTTGCTTGAGTTTATGAATATTTACTTAAAATACATTTTCTCTGTTTTCGTAATTATATCATTGCTTCATATAGATTTGTTAAATTAGATACATATCTAGTTTCAAAGTGAAATGTGAATTCGAATAGTACGATTTTAATTTACTCTGCATTTTCGGGGAGCTAATCTACCTCGCAAGTCGAGGTCTAAATGTAGAGCCTTAAAATGAATAATGGTCCAGCTTAATGAATATTTGGGAACAGTAAAATTTTCTAATTTGTAAAATTTGTACAATGAGCTCATTTTATAATGACTGACTTATGAAATCCGTCCGTAGATCAATCAAATCAGGAACTGGGTGCTCATGTTCTTGGGCAGAAACTCTGCTTCCCAGAGGATCCTCGGTTTCTAGAGACGCGAGTCTATGAAAAAACCACCGTGCATACGGCCTGAGGTAGACTTCGGGCTAGTTAATCGTTTTTTCTAGAATCTTTAAAAGTACAATTCAATCATTTTAAATTTTTAAATCTGTAAACACTATCAGTAATCCTTGGATAAAATCACCTATAACATTTGAAAACATTAACTATTAATATTAACTTTAAAAGTCTGAAATACAAGTCGGTGGTCCAACCTGCTCCCGACTACGGGGTAAGTTAGCTACACACACTCTTTATATTTTGGTAAGGTAGAATATAAAGAACATAAAAAATCTTATCACATTCTTACTTTTCACTCCCAGACGATGGTCAAAGATATCCAAAGTTAACTCTTTCCATACACTCATTCGTGAGCATAAAATTGTAAAAATTAGTGTGAAGAAAAAACCAAGAGATTGACAAAATTAATAAGTAGTTTATGTTGAAAACAACGGTTAAATGACTTCATCGTCACGACCAATTTCACTCATTACAGCCTTCACTACTACACAGTTTCAGTTGCTTAAGAAGAAGGCATTCCCTCATCTGATTTTTTTCTAAACATAATGTCGAACCATCTTAGTAGGGTAGCCCTGCGAAGAGAAACAAAGTAGCAAGTTGTGATTATCGCAAAAAAATCTCCATATTATATTTAAGGCAGTAATAATAATATTATTATTATTAATAATATAAAATTATAATATTAATTTAAAGATATATAAATAATATTAATTCAAAAACAATATAAATAATAATATCGAATTAATAAATAACACGGTTAGGTTATAGGAAATACAAATCAATTTATTTACTCAACAAGAACTGAATGTACAATTTCTAAATTCATCTAATAATAACAGAGCATTCTGTTTTGCACTTTTAATGGAAATGGAATTATTCAGCTTAGATTTTCTTAACATTATCTTTTTTAAATTTGTTGCATATCCCATGAAATTCATATTATTTACTTTCGCATAGTACTGAAAAAACAGTTTAGCACGCGTCATTTGATTTGTAAGCAATACTGAATCATTATGGTTATTCAATTGACATCCATATATTATTCAGGTAATCCCATCATCGCAAATTAAAAGAACATTTTGAAATTAAAAAAATATTAAGCACTGAACTTTAAATTCTATATATTCTAATTTTAAAATATTTTATGTAATTATTGTCTTTTAATAGCAACGGGATATTTGATATGATTTCAATTTTCAATTTAGACCATCATGAATACTTTCTTCCTTTGAATATAGAAATAAAAAAAGAATAAATTTACATGAGAAATTGAGAGAACGGTTACATAAATGAAATTGATTTCGAGACTTTATTCGTTCGGCTTTGGAGATACCACGTGGCACGTTCGCTTGCAATTTCCATCAGGATCCAGCATTCTACCGGGAAGTTGGGCAGCCAGCCGAACGTGCCCCATCGAATGGCCCTAACTTACCCTACGTTGCGCCATATTTTCATGTTTACCTGATGGGTGTACAGATTTACTTTGAAAGTATTTAATTCAATAGCATGCCCTACGTAACTATGAACAGTTATCTTTCAGATTATTATATTAAAAAAGATAAATTGTAATATAAAAACATAGAAAGAAGATTATTTATAAGGATGGAGTTAATCACCTTGGTAAAATTTGAAAATTCCAGCTGGTTGCTAGCAGACGCTGCTATCCATGACCTTTACGAGAACTAGAATGAGGAGGGATGATACAACTTGGCTGGAGTACAGTCCATCTATCGGAAAATATTTAAATAATCCCGTCAACTGCCCCTCATGCACCTACTAGCCTGGTCTACCCACTTTAAACTGAGGGTCAAACGCTCCTGCTTGTGGTTTGTGTGCTGAAGATGGGAGAGGGAGGTGTCCTCATCTTCTGACTACGGCTCAGAAATGCGTGGTCCGTCCAGAAATAGCCCACGTGTAGCTTTAAAACAGAGACGTCAATATTACTAAACTAAACAAGTGAAAGAATTTTCTGCATGTTCTATGAAAGTATTAATGTATAATTTCCTGTCTTATTTTCAGTATTCATGCATACCGAGTCAATTGTATAAATTTCTGCTTGTGGATTTAGTTGATTTAATTACAAGGAGGGGACACGGCTTGGAAATTCAATTTGGTATGAGCCTTGGCATGCTTTCACATTAATAATCTGAATCATGCGAACTTTCGTATAATTATTGAATATATTCAATGTCTGCTCGGTCCTAATGAACCCATAGAAAGTATCTTTTTTTATGAATAAGTTTCGGCAGAAAAAACGTGTTGCAAGTCGTGAATTCTTGCACAATGTTATTCAAAGTAAATTTATATAAAACCTGCCACGAATTTCATTCTTATTTGAACCACCAAATATTCTTAAAGTACAAATGTATTTTTCTGAAAAATATAAGACCCTTAAATTATTTATTTCCAGAGTTCATTCCGTTCTTTTCCTTAATAAAAAAGCTGAAGAAATATGTGTTTTCTTGAATACACATACTATTACCTAAAATTAGTAGATGTCCCGTTTTGAGGGAAAATAAATGGTTACTGTTTAATATACCTCTAGGATGTTCACCCATTAATATATGAAAGCACACTATGCCAGTTCAGAGAAAAAAACTTACAAACTTTCAACCGCAGCTTTCTTGCTAGTAAGTTTAAAAAGCGTATGCAGAATTGACATTTATTTACTGATCGAAATAATTCAGGAGAATTTATTTCTCGATCTACAATCAATAGTTCATCATCAATTGTCATCGCCAGTTTTAGTAAGATTGTTCAGTGTGCTTAGGTACACCAAACTTTCTGATGAAGAAATCTTTTGAATGTGAACGAAGTTTGTTTTCCAACAGAATCAAAGAGCTTTGCTCTTGTGAATAATCGGCATTTATTAATTGTGCAAGCAGTCAAAAAATTTTTTTGATTGCCAATGTTTTTATGATAATCATCCTTCTAGTTCTTGTATGTATTTAAAATTTAACAAATGTAGAAAAAAATTCTGAATAAAACAAATTCGTAAAATTTTTCATGCTGAAAGTAATTATAGTTATTATATATCATCATTAAAGTTGCATTTATAATTGTTTACAAATTAAATTTTAACTTCAAGTATCATATGAATGAACAGTTATTTTATGACAAAAATATGTTTAATATTTTAATTAAAATATTTGTAAATTCTTAATTTAATTTGAAATTATAGTTCAAAATTATTTTGAAAAAAAAAAAAAAAAAAACTGCGTGCGTGGAATGGAAGTTAGACCACCTTGTCGGTAGGAGTACGTTATACCCTAGCTGCTTCGCTCTGACAGAGACAACTTACTACTATCAAGCTGTTTCGAAAGTTTGAAGGATCTTTCTCGGAATTGGTTTAGTGGCTGTCCATATATTAATGAATGACACCCTGGCAGTATACTATTACCTAAGCTCTCACCAACTGAATTTTTCCTAGTCAGGACCACCCTTTGTCAGTTAACCTCTTCCTTCTCGCTCATCAGGGGTGAGGTTTCGCCCTCTATTCTCTCGTGCCGTGATAGTTTCCTGGGCTGTTCAAAAGTAACGCACAAAAAGATTAAAACAATCATTTTTATATTTTCGGAAAAAAATTTATTTCTTGTTTTATATCAGATGGCGTATCAGACTATTTATAATGTAATTGGAGATACTGCTTTATTTTTAAACTATATCGTACAAGAAAAAATTATTGATATTTATTTGTATTATGCGTAAGTTTCATAAAATTCTCTTTTAATGTTTAAACACATGTTTTTTTTTTATTTTCCTAGTTACTGGAACACACAAATTCACGGTCACAATAACCCTAATTGTTGGTTTTCTGAAAAAATTTAATTTTCTTAATTTCAAGCTGAAAAATTCCAAAAAATATAAGAATACGATATATTGTTCATACACTTGTTTTTATACAATTTTCTTGAATAAAAAATATAGGCACTTTTTATGTTTTCTTGAAAATTTTGCGATCGTTAGGGGTTAAATGAACGTCCCGTTTTGAAGTTATACGAGGCAGTTTTGGGACGCATCATGCTATTGTGGATCGAGGACGACACGGAGCCAGTGCCCTCCTCTCCAAACTTACACACGATCTGGAAGACGTTTGGCTCCGATGGATTTAATCGCTAGGTCTACATATACGACGAGTCGTTGGTGGAATCAGTCTCGAACGCCGCTATCCCCACCGAGGTTTTGATACAGGTTACCGCGGTTCTTGCAGTTTACCGAAAAGCACCCAGTGAATCAAAATGTCTATCAATGAAGGGTGCATTAAAACTATGTTTACACAGGGCAGTTGCTGGCAGTGAAAGTGGACCCAACAAAAACTCTCGTCACCAGTCGACTATTTCAAATCAAAACATGCGCATGAGCAGATCTTTGAAACAATAAACAGGGAATGTAGATTGGACAACGACTTGCCGTTGTCGTTTTGTTTTCCTTTCTTCGCGTGGATGAGTCCTTACGGGATTGTCATCTGGTGACGATGTTTTGTTGAGGCCACGTTCTCCATTACGGTCAGCGATTGTTCATGTGTAAATAGGATCTTGAGAGTAGTGGGACATAGGGAAGCAATGACAAATAAGTATTTTTCTTTTCAGAAAGTATAAAGTCATTCTGGCTTAAGAGTTTTGAACATTTGTAACAAACATGAAAGTGAAATAAAATAGTTCTCCTGATAATTTATTTAACTTTCAAAATTTATGCCTTCTATTTTGTTCAAAGAATTTCGTATATTTTATAATTGTAAAAATATATATATATATATAATGACAGTCATTTTTTCTCTCGAAAATCAAAACATAAAGGAGCATTTTTCATTTACCGATCATAATTTAGAAAAAAAAATAAAAGTTATCGCATTTCTGTCCGTATTTCAGTATTCACATTCATTGTAGAGAATTTTTCTGTGAGGTAAATACTTGTTAAATATCTACAGTGTTAGATAATTGTATTTCAAGAAACGTCTATAAAAGGAATGGTCATTATTCCGCCCTAAAATTCTAGCTTTCGCCTCTGAGTTAGTCAAAAACTATAGTATACAATTATTTAGTAAATAAAGTGGTGAATGAAAAGATCGTCGTCAGAAAATATGGTAGTTAAAAAAAGTTAAAAAAATACTGGCGAAAGTAAAATGAACCACAAACTTTTGAGACAACCTATTAACATTATGAGGCAGTTTAGCGAAAACTGGATTATTTTGATTTAGTACGAAACTAACTTCAACCCGAACTACAAAACTATTTTTCCTTCTAGAGACTATATTTTTCTAAAAATAGCTCTTAGTTTCTATGCGATTCTGAAACTGTGATTTTCCGACTGAAATATTTTCTCGACTGGACTGTATGCATCTAAAGACTGTTAATATTGAAACTGTAATAAAAGAATATGATTTTAAATAAATCAAATATGACAAGTACAAAATTCCCCTAATGACATTTAGTAAATCTTGTAATTTGCTTTTTTCTTTTGAATATCAGTTACTTCATGAGCATTTACGCTTATAATCAGAAACAAAGAAACTGAGCAAAATCTTTTGTTTTGCCATAAGAGATTTTGTCACTTTTTCAGCCTTTGTCGATGCAGGGGATCTTCCAAGAAATCTGAGTTCACGTAACTATACTTGCAAGTGTACATTGATATGTCTAGTGCCATTAGAGCAGAGTTAATTCTGTGTGATTATTCTTGATTATATTCTTTCTGATAAGTTAGGACTAGTGTTGCATCATTAAATTATCACGAGGGTATCAGAATGATGATAATACTGTAAGTTAAATATCATTGATTTGTTATTAGAGATATAAAGATACATTAATTATACTGAAGATAAAAGATTTATCAGAGTTTTAGAAGTTTAGGTCTTTAGAATACTTGGAAATGCTTTAAAGAGTCTTGTATCAAAATTTGAAATAAATACTTTGAAAATTTAGAACAAATACTCGTAATTCCTCTAATATTCAAAGTATTTATTTCAAATTTTGATACAAGACTTCTTAAACACATTTTCAAGTATTCTGTAAGTTTCGTATTGTTTGGTGGAAACCTCTGTATGTTATAAGCAAAAAACATACGGAAAATTTGGGATTTTTTAATTAAATCTTTATATCTTTCAGAATATACTTGCTATTTTTACGAAAATGCATGTAAGCAATATACTTATTAAGCAAAATCATTGATGAAATTTTAAAATTATTATTAGCTTTCTGTGGAACGGGGTGAGACCAAATAATTTTCTTCATCAATTTCTGATTGGTCCCCTAAATGCCCTCGTGACCGAATCTTCGCTGTAAAATGGGAGTTAATTTTTTACATTATCGAAGTTCAAGGGCACTTGGTCTAGCCTTTTCGGAGAAATTCTAAAAAAATGTGAAAATCCGAAAGTGTCCGGATACTTTTGATCATATAGTGCATGCTTTTATTCATTGAAACTATTTTTTTTATCTATATAGTATATCAAGCAGATGTGTATGTGTTCCTTTTACAATTATACAATTTTTATCCAATCTTGATGAAATTTGGCGCGTGTGCTCTTCAAAACAAGAGGAAAATTACTGTCAACTTTTTAAAAGCGCAAAAGGTAATTAAAATTTCAGTTAATTAAAAATTAAGTAAGAATTTTGCCTTTTTCCGCGATATCTTCTGAAAATATTATCTCGCAAAAACTATTTTTACACCATCTTAAAGTTTAAAAAATTAGCTTTTCAGTGACACAAATTCCATTTCCGTGCAATTTTTTCTCTAATTTTAATAGTTTTTCAAAATTAATTTTGCACCCCAATAAACAGACATTAAACACATCACGAAAAAGAATATAGACGAAGAACTGTTGCCAGAGCACATTGACAGAATTTTGGTAGATTTTAAAATAAGCGATTTACAGACGATTAACAGTTTATATCAGGTTGGTTCAGTTATTCTATTTTAGCGGGAATTAATTTGAATTATTTTTACTTGACCAAAAGTGAAAATGGATCATTGTGCTCATAGTTTTCTGTCTCCTACAACGTTTTGATACTAAAATGACCGGGCAACGCCGGGTATTCTGCTAGTTAATAATAATTGATCTTTATAATTGCTATATCATTTAATTTTTATTTAGTTTAATCAATCTCTACTGATAATTACAATGCTTTGAATACAGTAATTTTAAATTTGTAGCTAAATAAATTTATACCAGCTCAGGTGACGGTGGTTCAAAATTACGACGTCCTACCCAAAATAGCCCTCATGTTGCTTCAAAACGGGATGCTAATCTTTTAAAGGGCCATTTTTTTCTAATAGTGATATAATAAAGTAACTTTGGGATTGAGATTAATTTAAGAAAAGAAATTCATTTAGCTTATTCGATTTCATTAATTTTTTGATAATTTTATTAATTAATTAACAAGTCAAGGCACTTCGTTATGGTTCGAGATCAGAAATCGGAACATCTAGGTTTGTGTTTTATCGAAACATTTTACGAAAACTTACTCCAACCTTAAAAATTGAGGAATTTGGTAGTAAGTATACTTACCACGGCCTTAGAAAGGGTTAATATAAGTAAACTGAACTAAACAGATATCGCGCCGTATTGTGTCCGTATATGAGAAAGTCAAGGAGAGAACATTCCCGCTGCTACTGAATACTTTAAATTATTAGAGTATGTGTCATTTCATATGACGATATTAGCAAGTCACCCTTCTGGATAATATTAACAAACTGATAACAATAACCGAATTATTGAACATTGTTTAACTAAGAATATATATTTTTAGATGCATTATTATATTCGAAAAAATACGATCGTTTACCATATACAAATAGCTGACAGAAATTCATCTTAGTTTCTTGAAATATGACAATTTTTTGCATCCAATTAATAAAATTGTAGTCTTTTGTCTTCTAAATACTTCTCCCAAGCTCATATCGTACTTCGCCCAGGCACTGTTTGTGTTATTTGCGTCATATACAGTGGGTAAAAAAAAAAAGTCTCCGTACACACCCTATAACCGTAAATAAAAGTTTAATTTATCACTCAAAATCCTTTTGGAAGAAGATGAAAATTAACAAATCGGTTCAACTCAACTGCATATATTATTTATGAATATTATAAAGAAAGAAAATATCAAGATAATTAAATAATAAATTTAAAGAAACAAAAAATGCCACTAATGAGGAACAAAAAAAAAGGTTTCCGTACGGTATTTACATAATTTATGAAAGCTCTTTTTCATGTTAACCAGATTTTGTTTAATGGTCGATCGGCCCTTCTTTGGCTGTTATTACTTCTCTCAAACCTTGTGGCATGACTCCCACAATTTTTTTTTTTTTTTTTTTTTGTTGCTTCAGGCAAAATTTTGCTCCAAATGTCCTGAATGGCAGTTTTTAGATCAAACTTGTTCTTAATGTTATATTTTTTGATTTCACGACCGATTTCTTCCATCAATGATCGATGGGCTTTAAATCGGAAGACTGGGGCGGGCTATGAACTGCTGTTGAACATGATAAAGGCCCCATTCTGGACAAATCTTGGAGGTGTGCTTAGGATTGTTGTCCTGTTGGAAAGCAAATGTAGTTCCAAGGGACAATTTTTCTGCATTGGTTAAGGCGTTTTGCTTTAGAATTCCAAGATGCATGTACCTGTACATATTTCCTTCTATAACGCGTAAATCACCGACAACAACAGTACTCGTACCCACACCACACACGCATACACTCCATGACACCTCCGCCACTGTGTTTTACAGTTCCACTTAGTTACCATCTGTTGATTTTGTTTTCTCAAGACCATAACTCGTCCATTTGACCATGGATCTTAAATTTTGATTCATCTCTAAAAAGGATCGAATCCCAAAAAGATAAAGGTTTACTTACACGCTTCTTTGCAAACTCGAGGTGCTTTTTTCTGTTACAGAAACTTATAAAAGGTTTCTTGCGGGTTGCTCGTCCACTGTAACCTGCTATTTTAATGACTTGAGGTGTCACTTCAATGTTGTAATGTCTTTAAGTCAGCTGCGACTTGAAGTGCACTTATTCGTGGACAGTGGTGGATTCGGATCGGGGGACGGGGTGGAGGGGGCTGAGGTCATAAAACTTTTGTATCGTAGAGACGAATGTCAAACCTCATGGCTTATGTGAACCGAAACACTTTATCTTTACAGACTTCCTTACCTGACAATAAGAATCATAAAGGACACTACAATACGTTCGATAATTTAATTAAAAAATGCAATGAAATAACTAGCCAAAAAATGTTTTCGACTGCGTCTACGCTACAAGTACAAGTGGAATGACTAGAAAAGTAGGAAAATTTTCGAGCATGTCAAACCAGAAAGTAATGTTGTCACGATTTTATTATTTTTTTAAAATGAAAATTAAGAAAAAAAAAGTTGTAGTGATTTTAAATAAAATCAAGAATTTTGGTTTAGCTCTGGGGGGCTGGAGCCCGATAGCCCCCTGGATTTAACCCGCCACACTGTTACGCATATTTTTCTCTTTTGCAAGCGGTTTAGCTTCGGAGTTTTTCCGGATCGATCCTTACAGTATCTTTCAATAATATATTGTACTGTAAACTTCGATTTATTAACGATTTCACCAATTCTTTTCATGGAAAATCCATCTTTTGTAACTAAATCATCGACTCACGAATAGCTTTAGGAACTTCCATTTCAAGACGATCATTTAAAAGCTAGAATTAAACAACAGTTGCGGGTCAGATGTAGGAGATTTCAGGTTTCATTTGCATATTACGCACGGAAACATTTTTTGCACGACACTTCACAATATTTCTTAAATATTTCAATCAAAACTCTTGCTGCGTTTTGTAAAAACAGACATTTATTATAAACTCGTTTTAAAGACTCAAATTAAGCATATTTCAGTTGTTACTGAAGGTATGAAGCAAAGATTAGAAAATATGCTAATTTATACGCAACTTTGGCTTCCGTCAAAGGTAAGAGTGTCTGTCTGCCCCATTCTTCAACATAACTCAGAAACGCAACAGCTAGAAGAGTGAAATTTGGTATGTGGTCTTATACCAAAATTGTAGATTTATATAAAATTTTAGACGAAACATACATCTATGAGAAATTAGTTTTGCCTGCCCATCCGTGTACATGTGAACACGATAACTCACAAACGCAACCAGCGAGATGGATGAAATTTGGCATATGATTTTATCACCAGACTTGTAGATATGTATCAAATTTTGGACCGAATCCACCAAAGTGTTGATTTTCCGTCTGTCTTTTTGTGTGTATGTGAGCGCGATAACTAAAGTACGCAACAAGCTAGACAAATGAAATTTGGTATGTGATCTTGGTCACCGGAATTGTAGATCTGTTTCAAATTTTAGACCCCCATCTATGAAAGAGAAGATGTCCAAACTTCTTACTTGCTTTTTTTCACTATAGTGCGAAGCACGAAACGCGCCATATTGTGGAAGTTTACGACAAAGTCGAGGGGAGAACATTCCCGCTGGTTTCTCTAGTATATCTTTTCAAAATTCAATTATATATTTTTTAGGTTACATTTAACCCTTTAAAGGGCCATTTTTTTCCAGTTGTAGTATAATAAAATAACTTTGGGATTGAAGTGTTAATTTAAGAAAAGAAATTTATTTAGCTTATTTAATGACATTATTCTTTGTTAAGTAATTTTAATTAATATTTAAGTTTTTTAATTAATAATTAATTTTCAAGTCACGACACTTCGTTATGGTTTGAGATAAGAAACGAGAACATCCAGGTTTTTGTTTCATTGAAAATTAGGAGAGAACTTAACGCCAACCTTTAAAAATGCATTTAAAAATCGATGAATTTGGTGGGAAGTATACTTACCACGGCCTTGGAAATGGTCTGACTGAAAACTTTTTTAAGGTTTTGGAAGCGCTGCAACTGTTTGCATTTCTCTTCCTCCCCCCCCCTCCTCCTTTTTTAAATTTAGAATTACAACCATAATCTTTCCTCATTATTTAACTATTGTATATTTGTTATTTGATTTAATTTGTCTTCATAAATTTATTCATTGTTTGAATATGTTTTCAAGCTCGAATTAAGATAATCTTAATTCTATTAATTGTAAGTGAAATAAAAATTGTCATTTTTAATTTCTAGGAAATTTTTCTAGATTTCTAACTATATTTTTTTATTTGCTTGCTGTTACTTAAATATTAAGAAAAAGAGATAAAATATTTTAACGTTATTATATTTTTTATTCTTTCACAAATTTGATAACCGATTTCAACACTTTTTGATTTGTTTAAGGTATACACCTAAGTTCGGGATCTATTTTCGATTCAGAATCAAAATGTATTTTTAAAAGCTAATTCTTTTATGTCCTGAAAACTTTTTGTTTTAATGCTACGGCAACCAGAAGAGAAGTCGGAGACAATTTAGAATTAACAGCTGAAAATGGAATGATAAACAATACGATATGGAAGTAATTTCATTGTTTTTTTAACATTTATTTATTTTTTTATCATTTGCCATATACCAGCTATTCTTTTAAAATATTCTCTTTATGAATATCTATGTTATTCTTGCCATTGTTGCAAATTTACGTAATAGTGAATTAGCGTAGTATCTGGGATTTTCCTATTGTTGTTATTTTTGGCAATAAATGCGTGGAAAACATAGAGATGGTATTTAACCCTTAAAAGCCCGATTTTTTTAAAAAATGATTTTAAAATGTTTTTGACTTTCATATCTTGAATAAAACCTGGGAAAAATACTTCAAAAAATCATATTTTATTTTAAGTATGGTTTGCGGTTAAAAAACAGTTTGTTAGCAGCTGACAACTCTGAGCTTTATTTCAGAAAAAAATTTCCTTGATAAAATTCTTTAATGTCAAACACGGATAAATTTTAATAACTAATAATACGGATAAGGAATTTCCTTCAACATTGCAGAATAAAATATGGTATTCTCAAGCGTACAAACAAAACTAAAAAGTTGCAGCCGCAAGCGAAAAACATCAATTTATTTTTATTTTTTTATCAGCACTCAGGCAAATTGATTTCATAAAAATTTCAGTTTGTATCCTATTGGCAACAACGGCCATTAGAGCTTCAGTCTGATTCTCAAGATTTTAGAAGACAAAATTTGATTTGTTGCTTAAGGCAACACTGGGCCTTTAAGGGTTAAGAATGATATTAATCCCTAATAGTATCGCCAGATCAGCTAACATACATCTTCAAGTTAGTTGAGATGCTTGTGGAATGGTAAAACAAAGAATCATTCGGGTAAAAAAAACAAAGAAGAAAAAATCCCTTTTAATTTAAAGTAAAAAAAAATGAATTAAGCCGGAGAAAGCGAAGGAATAACCTACAAAATTATAGAGTGTAGAAGAGAAATCCTTTATTCTTCTTATTGTGAACTCTGAACATAAAACTTTATTTTCATTTCTCTCGAAATGTGTTTTTCATGAATTTTTCTCTTTCAAACACGAGAGCTAAAATTCTTTTTAAAGTATCTGCCTAAAATTTGGCGTATACGTTATTTTTAACATTAGCTAAGGAATGAACCGAAATATTTGTATATTAAGATCCATTATAAAGTTATGCAGTTTTAAGAAAAAGGCCAAGTTTCCAGGAAAACCTCCTATTTCACATTAAAACTCATATGGTTTGCATATGAAAACTCATATAATTGAGATATTGCAAAACTTTTGGTTATCCCTAGCCAATACTTAAATGATAATGTATGCTAAAAGTATACAATTTTCTTGTTATTTGTTTTTGGCCGAGAGTATATGAGAAAATGCCAAATTTAGTGTAGCAAATTCTAAGTGAAGTCTAAAAATTCCAAGTACCTTCTTCTTTAAATATATATATATAAAAAAAAAACAATTTAAGCCATGAAACTTTAGTGCATGATTTATCAGGTTTTAGCATAAATGTCATTTAAAAGCTCAAAATATCATTTAAAAAAAGTGGTCTTGACAGTAGTCTTGTACCTTAAAATTACAAAACTTTTTTTTGTAAATGGGTTAGTTTTATAAATAAACATTTTTTTTTTTCCATTTCCTTCTCAACTCGATATTATTGGAATAGTCCTAAATTTTCGTATAATTTTTAAATGCTTTCATTTAAACTAGTGAAGACATAAACTTGCATAAATATTTAGCCTCTCATTCAACTTCCCTTCTTCACAGAACGATTTGTTTACTATGACTGTTGATGTTAAAGCGAAAACTTCCCGCCTTTCGAAGGAGTGTTTTTCCGTGATTTGCGGGTTAAAAGCATTTGTTCTTTTCTTTCCCATGCCAGCGCTATACTTCCGGAGCCAAAACTACTTTTTTTTAATGCGTGTCGTTTTTAAATCTTCGTTCTTGACGGCCGAAGCAAAGTTATCTCTCAAGAAAGTTGAAACTGAGATCCACCATTTAAGAGAAAAAAATATATATAAATATATGCCTTGCGAAAGTGGCTATATTTAAACTGGAAGCGAGGGGGAAGTGATTCTGTGAAGTTCTTCCACCATTCACAGCACTGTTTCAAATGAATGCTCGCTTTCAAGCTCCCTAACACTTTTTCTGAAAGATAATTTTCAGGGAGATATATGTAGAATTTACAGGGATTTTAGATTATTTGTCTTAAAAGGGAGAATGACAGTTTTTAAATATTATGGTTGCCGGACACTTTCGGGGGAGTTGTATTAGCTAAATTTCTGTCAATGTTGTGGATTTCAACTTCGTTGTCACTTCTACGTTACTTTTGACATTTTTTTGACTTTTGCGTTTAATTGAAATGCGGTCTTTTTTTAGTAACGTCACTTTACGGGCATTCAGAGAGGTTGGGCCACAAGGAAAAATGTCAGTAAAATTTAGAACATGTGAAACTTTTTATGTTTATTAATGTTTCCATAGGAATGTTTTTTATTGAACGAGATCCTTTTTCTCACACTTTTGTTTAACTTGATTTGTTTCATGTTTGTAAAGATGAAATTTTGTAATCGATTTTTCAATCACTTTTTGATGTATTTTAGTCCTGAAATTTTGTACAGTTGTGTGTTGCTGGTGACAATGCAATGCTTTAATATTTTCAAAGCTTAATTATCAGTGATTTGATTAAATTTTGATTTCATATGAGCGACTCCAACTAGTTGAATTTGAGAAAAAATGATTGCAAGTTTCTATAATATTTATGATTATGAATAATGATATATATTAAAGACTAAAAAGTAGAAATAATTTTTTGTGAAAAATATAATATATGAAGTCAAAACCAAATCGTAAACTGTGAGGCGCTGAAAACTATACTATGAGGAAATTAAACCACTATGAATATCAAAATATATTATAAATGTGATAGAAATACTCTGAGAAAATTGGAATTTCAATCAACGTCTCACGCTTTTACGATTTAGTTTTGACATCCATATTTTTGATAAAAAAATTTCTACTTTACAGTGCGCTTATACCTAAAAGCGTGTTTTAAAACTTTTATTATAAATTTGAACTCAAAAACTTTTCTGAATTATTGAAGAAATACATTGTTATTATTAACATCAATGAATTTTCAAATTAAGTTAATAAAATTTTAAAAAGTTCAAATGAATATATAAAATTAAAGGTAAAATAAATAATAATAAGCCCGTCCGAAAATAGTCCTCGAGTTGCTTTAAAACGGGATATTAATATATCTAAACTAAAATGTGACAACAGCAAAATGTTCTTAAATAGCAGAAAACGATGCTGAACAGTTGACCTTGAAATTCAGACGTTATCTATTAGCTGTTTTTTCATGTTATATAAAAAAAATTTACGTTATAAAATTTAAATTTACATTATTTTTTAGTCATTTCGATCTACATCTCACTTATTCTTCTGTGATTTTTTACTAGGGTTTTTTTGTATTAATATATAAAACCTTTACATAAATTTACTTATTTTTTTTAAACATCCTTTTCTTTTCTTTCCTCTCTTCATTGAAATGCATAGTTTTATCTGCTATATAGTCTTGAACAAGTTTAGAAATGGATATCGTTAATCACATAACTTTCCATCAAAATTTTAGCGATATGAAAATAATTTAATATCAATACATTCAAATAAAATAGTTTTTCTCAGTTTACAGTGTAATACTGTAGGGGAAGAAATAAATTATTCGCAGACAGTTAAAATTCATTATTATTTGGTTCGATCTTTATAAATTTTTGAATAATTTTTTAAAAATTTTTGAACTTTAGAATATTTTTTAATCTTTTTTCCATATATTAAAATTTTGATTTGCAAGTGATTAATTGGCCCTTAAATGTCATATATAATTTTATTTATCTATTTTCTTGATTTTGAGGTGAAATATAAATTTATTGTTAAAATTGTTGACTGGTTAATTTAAACAGTCGTCATATTGTCTATGAAATAATATTCTGAAAAAATGCCCCCAAATAATGTACAATTGGACCTAAAATTGTGTATTGCTCGAACGCGAGTTTAGCCGTCAATGACATCTTGACTCAATTCTGGCGTTTTTACTTGAATCTAAATCAGAATTACATGATTTTGAGTAGGTGATAATTATTTATCTTGTGACACGATTGTACATTCCTTTATAAAATTGATTGAAATGTGCCAGTATTCAAACTTATTAGCGTGAATATTACCAAAAATGTGGTATTTGGCTAATTCGAAGCTGATGGGGTCCAGATTAAAAATTTCAAATTCAGAAAAACTGGGTCTAAAAATAAATACAGCAAGAGAAAACGACCATTTTTAGTTAAAAATGGCAGAATATATATTTCTTCACTATTAAACAGTTTTAATAAACAATACATAATTAATGAACATTGAGTAATCTTTATAAATAGATAAAAATTATTAATAAATTTAATAATTTTTAAAATACTTTTAATAAGTACAGTAGTAATGGCTTTTAGAGGGTTGATTTCGAAGGGGAGCTTACCTGCATGCTAAAATTTGCTAGCCACAGGACAGACGCCACGTAAAATAAAGCATGTTGGGCACAAGATATGAACGTATTTAACTTCCTACAATTCAGAAATAAAAGCAATGCTTTTAGTTTCGACTTCGAATTAACCTATATAAATTCGAGTTACAGACTATGTTTTATTATTATGTTAATAGAAAAATCAAGATACAAGAGACATATTCAAACTAACGACAAATTCCAATTTAAAACGTCCCAATTAATTGCACTGTAATATCTATTTATATTATTTGTAATATTCGCATACCTCAACAAGAAGGATAGTTCCCTTTAGAAATATTCACTTCCCATTGGCCTTAATTTACTAGATATAGTATTTTAAAACCGCATAAGCATGAAAGTTCTGTTTTAAAATTACCTAAATAATTGCAGTTCGGTGAAACTTGTATATGTTTATAAATAAATTTTAAGTTCTTTTATATTTCGTGTAATTTTTTATTTTCGCGGAAGCTGAATTGCTTAAGCACTTTTACAGTAAAATAGCTAAGCAAATACTCTTCCTTATATTGTAAATCTTGATTGAAAAAGAAATCTTGATCTTTTCCCGTCATTTTTAATTCAAAATCAAACGCATTATTTTTAAGTCGGACTGTGCGATTAGGCATTCCTAAGTTGTGTCTTGTGGAGAGAAAAGAAGGAAAAAAAAAGATGGAAGTAAAAGACTCAAATTTGATTAACGATGAGTTCAAGGTTAATCACAGAATGCAGTTTGCTGGCCCATCTGCATCATCCTTATAAATGATGTAGTTATTCACATCATCCTTATGAGACCTAATGAGACGTTAGACACATGCTGGGGAGTTTCTATTTGTTACGGATGCTACATTGGATTCTGCCTCTTTGAAGAAAACTTTATTTCCAAACAAATTTGAACGAAACTGTTTCCTTAAATGACTATTTCGATCAAATAGGCCAGTGATTTCCAAAGTTTGGTTCGTGGTGCCCTGGAGAGTTTCGACTTTCTCACAGGGGCGTCACGAGATATAATTTTCATAACGTTATTAACATTTTTAATTTATTTTCCTAGGTCGCGGCATTTTTGCAGAACACTTATCTCACCTTATTACCTGGATTGAGAAATATATTTTCAAAATGATAATATCGATCATTTTGCATGGGTTCGAGATCCATTTAATGTCATTTCTCCATCTGCATTTACGGCTGCAGAAGAAGATAATTTGATTGAGTTATCTTGTGACAATTCATGAAAATAAAATTTAGCCGCGTGAAATTAACCGAGTTTTGATTGTCAGTAAAAAATGAATATTCACTCCTAAGTGCTAAATGTCAGAGAATATCGATTCCAAGCCGGGTTTTCGACAGTTGCTCTCATAAAGGGTGTCTGTGTCCAATTTCATTCCACAATTTGAGAAATTGTATAGTGATCAATAGGTTCATCCATCCCACTGATAGTTATATTTATTAAAATGTGTTCAATAAATTTCTATATAACCTAAAATGTGTTTTATTTTTGTTTTCACCTAAGCTTAACAAAAAACTATTGTGCATTTTACGAAAAGTTCTTGTTGGAGTTTTACTTAGAGCGCCTTAGGAAAACATCTGGGTTCACCAAGGGCACCGAGAATCGAAAAAAGTTTGGGAACCATAGGTTATATTTATGTGGGTTAACTGCGTGAAGTTATTTTACTTGTGAAACTTCATTTGTTTTGGGAGGTAGCTAGCTACTTGCTTTTTGTTGCAGTCTATAAATAGAGGAATTTTCTGGAAAGTTTTAAGTGTAATTATCTACTGTGTTAATCAATTTTTTTTTGTTCCACATCAAACTAATAATTACATATATTATACATTTTTTACTGTATCATTGTGTACTACCGCAAAGCAGAAGGATGGATGCTGAGATATCAGCGTTTGATTGCTGAATATAGCATGCAGTTTTGAGTGGCCTCCTTATGATATTGTATCTTTATCAGAGATCCATAATTTAAACATTAAATGTCCAAAGGAAATCGGGGAGACCTTTGTATTTTATCTTGATTATACAGGGAAACTTGGCTAATTCGCGTATTAAAAATTCTATTTATCCAAAAATTCGGATAAAAAAAAAACTGAATCTAAGCCCGCCCCCCCCGCCGGGGCCCCGGGGATGAGAAAAGGACAATTTTTAATCTAAAAATGGCAGTAAAGATTTTTAATACCTAACAGTTATAATAAATAAAACATAATGAATAAATGAACAGTGCGTAATTTTAATAAAGTAATAATAAATATAATTAACATGTTTTTATAATTTTAAATATAATAATGTCAGTAAATAAGTAATTTTAATAAGCAAACGGTATATAGCACTTTGACTACAACAATTGTAGAAAAAAAATTCATAATAAACGTACAATTTACAACTAACGTGTGAAAAGTTTTTTTTTTTTTAAGTGAGCCATTTTTTATTGCTCTTGTGATTGAATATACTGTACAGCAGTAAAGTCCTCAGGTGAATGAAGGGCCTTAAAAATATATTCACTTACTATCACTAAGGCACGAGCGTATTTAACAGCTGAAAACAATTCATTACCAACGAATTAAAATTAAAACTGTTTGAATTAAACAAAGTTACAATTCTACTATATTCTGTTTAGTGAGTGGCACATCATTTCATACAACCTAGTCCCTTATACACATTTCTTGTAGTAAAAGTATTCGTGGAGAGCAAGAGCGAAAATTTCTTTCTTTACATTTCATATCGAACACGATTTGTTTTTGTTGTGATTGATAAAATCCAGAGTTGGATAATTGTCGTGTCGTTTCAAATTCCATTTGCAAGCGAGGAATCTCTCCGTGAGAAGCCGTGGCCACTCTGTTTGCTACTTGCTTTTCATGAACAGCCTAAAACCCCGCGTGTTGGACGTGCGTGGGGACTCATTAGACAGGTGGTACACTGTGGTCCCCGGTGTATCACTTCGGCTTTTAACCAGGCCACTCGTGTGGTCTGTCTACTAGGAATTACGCGAAAGTGATCAACTTCTGGAGCTTGGCCCCAAGACACTTCAACTAGCCATATGAGAAGTTTACATATATTTTAGAATTTCAAGCACCATTTTTAATCTACCGTATGTTTGGCGCAGTATAGCCAAGCATGGCTCTTGTGCCGTAAAACCCAAACCACTCACTCAAATTCCATATGAACTTGTATCTGTATCTAATATTGTTGTTTGAGTTCGTCAAATCAAGGGGTGGGAAAAGACAATTTCTGATATTCATGACCGGAGCTTTAACAAACGGCTTTCCCTACTTGGAGTAAGTAATGGGAGAAAGATGTCTTTCCGAAGGATCTTTCAAGAGGAACTGACCTTCATTTGCATTAAACAAGGACTCAATCTCAAATTGTAGCCACCCCGACATCAATATGGATTATTTGAACTTACTGTATGGAACCAATCGAACTCGGATCCAGCCTACTTCGAGCCGATCTGCTTGTATTTTCACACGCTTTTGACACTGATTCGGAAGAAATTCAAAGGAGCGTTGTTTAAATTGTAAAAATGATTTCATAGGAGTAATGCTGTCGTTGAATTTTGGGTGCATGTAGAGTATGTATTAGAAAGTATTAAAATATATACAGTAATATACTCTGACTTACGCCAACTTGAAGTTACTTGGTTCCTCGTTTTGCCCTCCCGCTTTGAATGTTTCCCATTTTAGAATATGATACAGATACAAAATTCTGAAATTAAAACAAATAGCACAAATAACAAGAAAATGTGTCCATTCTTTTTTTAAAAAAATTGTCCATAAACTGATCAAGACGTTCATTCAATAGATGAAATTTTCAACCTTGACAGGAAATGACATTTAACACATTCACGCCGGCTCTGAAATTTGCATTATTCAAGTGTGATCCACCGGTGGTACACGGCGGTGTGAACGTGATAAAAATTAGTAGTAATGATGTCAATGATTTCTAGGACTCGGACAGCAAAGAGGTGACAGAGGCTTGTAGAGATGTGTGAACAAATCGCGAATGAAGAAACCGAAACTTCAAACCCAGATCTACCAGGGGAAGCAAATGATAATTGCGAGCGTGATAAAAGGTCTCGGCAAGTTGGAAAAAGATTACAAATTTTGGAAATAGACATTTGGGGGTCGGTTATGGTTCATTAAACAGTCCAATTAGTGTAACAATTATCTATTTTTGAAGTTAAACACGGACAAGTTTACACACATAATGTTTTCCTACTTTTCTTTCAAACAGCTGTTTTTCTAACCTTTGATTCTAATTAATAAAAATTTGCGTGCAATTATATGCTAAGTTAGACCCGCTTCCCACCTTTCGTCGAACCTAGATATCTTGTATTACTGTATTGTTACTTATTTTTGTTGGGAGCTTTATTGTCTACTTATCTTCTAACGTTATGAACTAACTGTTTAAAAAAAGACATTAGCAGAAGTTCAAATTAGAGACGGTTTCTTATCTCATTATCTTCCTTACATGTGCCAAGTCTCATTTCGGGTGAACGTTCAGAGTGTGTTATGCTGCTACCAGTTTAGTGCATCTTAGAACACTAGTGTAAAGTTAACGTTATTCAGAAAATTGCAACCATAGAGATTAGTTGGTACTGAAATCAAATCATTCGAAAATTTTATGAGTATATATTTTGCTACCAATTAATTATTGCAATTTTTTTCACATATTGATCAGGAAATGTTTGCCTGTGTGAATGCTATAATGATTCTTTTTCAACGTTTGCTTTTTGTATTAATTGTTTTTTTGCTTGTTCGAATCTTTTATTTTCCTGAGTTTTGATTGTCCTTTTTCCTTGAACACTGTTGAGAAAATGTTTTCATTTCTGATTGCATTTCGCGATATTTATGCAATTGCAATAACTAGTTTTTTAATGGCATTTGGATTTTATCATAAGATTTTATAGTGTTTCATAACAACTACAAATTTTTTAGAATTTAAACAATTTTAAATGTTACCGTGTGCCTGTAGATCTATCATTTGTTTGGCGCAGTAAAGTCAAATATGGCTCTTGCGCTAGTAAACTTCAATACCCAATCCAATCCTGTGTGAGAAATCAGTAATTAACAAGTAAAGAGGTGCTTTACTGAATTGAATGGAACTTATCATTTTAAACTGAAAAAAAATAATAGGTATGCTCTCATTTTTTTTAATTAAAAAGATAGTTTGAAGTGGATTACTTTTGGATGAAATTCTTTCATTAAAATTTTTATATAAATTTTTGTGCCCGTTTTCTATTTTACTTATCTTATTAAACGAACTGCCGAGACTATGCTGCAGAAAAGTAATTACAGTGTAACTTGCCTAATTATATATTTTTTTTAATTTCGAATTTTTCTGAATTTCGAATTTTTTTTCTGATTATTTGAACTTCCTATTAACATATTAAATATTATGTTAGAGACGATCTTAAACTATCGTCACTAATTCGAATTTATTTTGGTTAATTTGCATCAGTTGAAACTAAAAACTTTTATTTTTGAATTGTATTTGTTTGTTAACCTTAGATAACTAAACTTAAATCAGTGTTACTATAACTAATCCTTCGACTCGTAGACTACGAATTGAAAACAGGTATATAATATATTTATATTTCCTTTATTTTATTTCAAAAAAGTTAGTGTAACTTAAGAAAAGTATTATAATAATTCATTTAATTAAAAAAAAAAAAAATGAGATGCTTTAGTGTGCTCGCCACAAATAGCCTTGTTGCAGTTAGTTGCACACATATTTTGCCATTCTGCGTTTCTTCGATGGACAGAAAGTACGAATTCTGCGTTTGTTTGCCGTACTTGTAGTCGCGTTTTCTGCGACTAACTTCAACTTCTACACGTTGTAACTAAACGACGATTGCAGCAAATTTCGAAAAATAGCACGTGTACAGCTGTGCTTGTCACATTCGGATAACTCATTTTACTAGTTTTGAAGGTACTGTAAATGAGGTGGCGTGAGCGCAACGCGGGAACGTCTCGAATTCGCAAAACTGGCAATGGCCGGTAGTCTATTAGACGAATCTTTAGTTGTCTAGGGTTAAGGCCCTTCATTCACTTGAGGACTTTACTGCTGTACAGTATATTCAATCATAAAAGCAATAAAACATTGCTCACTTTTTTAAAAATTACTTTGAACACGTTAGATGGGTATTGTTTATTTTAAAGTTTCATAGTACTATTGTCGCAGTGGCGGCTCGTCCATTAGGGCTGCAAGCTGCAGCACTCCCTGAATTTTTTTAAAACTTGTATTTTCGTTTTTAATCTTATTCGCTTACTTTTTCACTCTCTGAGTTCCATGATTTACGAAAATGCAAAATAAGTAATAAAAAAATTGGAAAGAAGACAGAAAATTAATCAAAGTAAGGGAGGAGCAAGTCTGAGCGGCAAAGTATTCGCCCCCCCCCAAAAAAAAATACGTTCACTACGCAGAAAATCCGGAGAGGAAAAGCAACCCTTTCTCCCTTTAACTTACACGGGCTATGGGCCGCCGGGCGAGCAGCTTTGGCTGCCACGGAGCCAATTGAACGAGAAAAGATGCTCTTTTAAATTTATTCGTCTTTTTTTCCCCCATTCCCACACAAAGTGGCAATCTAATTGACTGTTTATGGGTTTCGGTTTGTGTTGCGTCAACAGAAACGCATCTGGTTGATTGATTATTTGCTTTCTCTTAATAGAAAGCTCGATTTCTTTTGAAGATAATATTCATTTTTGGAAGAGTGTTATCGAGTGAAGTGGGCGAGGAGGGAAGTGTGTATGTGGGAGCTCTTGTTTTTTCTTTCATCACAATCGCCACATCAACATTTACTTAACTTTCTGTTAGTAAAACTAGTAGTAAATGTCATATGCTGGTTATTTAATTTGTTTGAAAATCGGGAAATTTCATATCTGGCTTTGGAATTAAAAAATTTGTCCTACTGAAAGTAGCTTTTTAAAAATGTATTCTGTTGATAAATATTATATTGCAGCCCTCCTCGTTTCTGAGCTCACGAGCCGCCACTGTATTTTTGTATTCAACATGCTATATACTGTTTGTATTAAAATTACTTATTTATTGAAATTATTTCTAAAATTATTGAAAGAATTTTATTTTAATTAATGTTGCCTTATTTATTTAAAGTATTTACTGTTTACTTATTAATTATACGTTTTTTTTTTTTTATGGGAAAATAAATCTTGACTGCATTTTTAGTTTAAAAACTGTCGTTTTCTCTTGCTACTCTTTTTCTTTTTCGAAATTTTGGATAAATCGAGTTTTTATTTTCCCCGTCAGCTTCGAATTAGATACGTATTGTAATTGTACTGAGCAATTTTCCCGAGATTCGAATTGATGCCTGTTTATCTGTGGCAGACTCGTCCTGTCTCAAGGTGGTGCTTTTTTATGTGTTGTTTCCCTGCTGATGCCATCGTTTCCTTGATAGTCATCTTCCGTTTTTGTTTTCAACGGTTTGGCTTTAACACTTCTGCGATATAAAAGTAACGGGATAACTTCAATAACAGTTACTTGCAGCATTTTAGCGCTCTCCAGATGCTTTGTTTTGTGTCTTATTTTAATTTTGTTCTTATTGATTTGTGTTTTTAAGTTAAATATCATATTTTTATTTGTTTATTATTTTGTGTGTTTTGTTTTGTGATAACTTCAGTGCTGTATATCAAGAACTCATCTGTTCTTGATTCTTAGCTTTTGTTGAGAATTAGTTGCTTTTCAAATTAGAATTCGTTTTGCAATTTGAGCTCGATCCCTTCCATTAAGATTATTTTTGTCTTGAAAGAACTTTTTCCGTTCGTATGCGCTAGTAAATAAATAGTGAACACTTTTCGCGGCTTTGAACGCCTTGCTTTTACTTTTATTGCTTGTTTTAGAAGGAAGCAGGCCTCCTTTCTTGTTTGTGTTTCCCCGATTGCAGTCGAAGATAATTTCAACACAACGTCTCACAGAACTGCATGTATGGTCGCGGTGTCATGTTTGAGATGAATGTTCTGTCAAACAAAGCACTTTGAAGATAATAAAGCGATGCTTATTTACTATTGAAGAAACAAAAAAATCAGAAAATTTCATTCTTTTAACGTAGTTGCAATATATCGTCGCTGTTATATCAAAATGCCGATGTATAAAAAACCACTCTTGCACCACAAGGGTCGTCTTGATGCAACAACATTTCGAACCACCAGCGTCATATGGAATTTTGTGACAACATACAACAATTTGAGAGCAGATGTAGCCAACCTATAGAAGTGTTTTGCATAAATAAATTTGTTTTGGCAAATATGACATACGGCATTTTGATATAGCAGTAAATTGTTAGCTTAAAAATTAAAACTGTAAAATTGTTAACTTTAGAAAGCAACGGTTATACCGTTTAAAAACATAGATAAAAAAATTGAGACCATAAATATATTGATTTGGTAAAGGATTTGGAAGTGATTTTCGTTTAATTTCCTGTTTTGAAATTTCAAATGGCCTATAAAATATTTTCAATGGTATAGTTAAAAATAGTTGTTTTGATTTATTTGCTTTGTACTACAGTTTAACATAAGAATTTGGGTTTTTTTTATTGATTTCTGTGAAGATTTATTGAGAAAAGGCAATATTAAAAATTAAATAGTATTATTTACGAATTATAAGATGACATGAGACCTCAGTGTTTTATGTGGGATGTTAAGTGTTTCATTTGAAATATTATATTGGACTGAATTGTGTTTTTGCAGAACCTTTTAATTAAATTAAATGGAAGTAAACAGCAATTATGGAAATTTAAAAATGTATATAATTTTTGGATAGATAAATTTGACAGATTTTAAATGATTTTTTAAAAATAAATATGAGGGGAAAAAACAAAGATATGACGTAATTTTCTCAATTAGTGATGAGAAAGAAAAGAAAAACATTTGTTCAACATTTTTGCAAATGATGATGGATGGATGATGGAATGTGATGTTATGGAATATCGTGTTGTGAATAGATCACTTGCACCTCCACATCAGAATTTGGAATAGTGACTGAATTTATAGTTTGCCGAAAAGACGGAGAAAAAAAATGTTGGATTAATTTTAGGTGATCGATCTGCCCTCTTTCAGACTATTAACCCATTCCAGACGGGTGACGCCATTTGGTATCACCGGGGTAATCTGCTTTTAATAACCAACAGATGTCATCACTTGCACTCACATTCCCCTTGCATCTTCCTAGCTGGCAACATTATCCGGATACAAATGAATAATTAATGAATAATTTTTATTAATTAATCTGGATAAAATGAATAATTTTAAACATTAAGTATTTCTAAATTGTTTTTTTCTCAATATTTTGCCTTTTTAATGACAATAATAATTAGGCACGGAAAGGGTTAAAAACTTAAAAATATTGAAGTTACGAAATTTTGAACAGATTTATTGAAAATAATTTGAAGATTTTAATTCGATTGTGGTTGGGGGTTATTTAGCTGCATTCTAATTTTTTTTGTTGGAGTTCTCGGATTTTTGAGGCAATTAGCTTAACTTAGCTTTCTAAGGCCAAAACTGTATAAATTTTAAAAAATTTACTATCCAGATTGTCCTCGACTGTGATCATCCAGCGTCTTTTTACAGATCTCGGACTTTTCCCTCGGCATTGAAATAACTGGATGATTTGCTGGTCGTTGTAACAGTTCGTTCTAATCTGCAGTATTTTTTCGCAAAATTTCAGCGAAATCAGTTTGATGATTCCCGAAGCAGGTTTAATTTTGAGATTGTTATAATATATAACCATACCAGGATAATACTCAGATATCAAACGTTTTCCGCAAAAGTGTCTTCCCTTCTAGTATAACACCTATAAGCAGGGGGATAAACAAAAGTTTTCTAAAAAAATTCCTCCGAAATATTTCGGATAAATTATTTACACTTTTGCAGTTTAAAGTTTGCATTTTGAAATTCGATTGCTTATAATTAATTGAATCGTTGATTGCAGAAACCACATGATTATTTTTTTTTCAAAGTTGTGTTTATGCTGTTTTCGCATCCTAAATGGGTGTTTACCTAATGAGTGAAGAAATAAGAATACTCAAGTGAAGTCACATTATATGTAGGGGGAGTTGGGGTACATTGACATGCGGGAACATTGATATAGTTCTTAAATTTTGATGATTGGAATGGCTCAAGATGTTCATATCCCCTCATATATATGCCACTGTAACCATTAGCACACGGGATATTTTTCGGCCATTAAGTCAAAAGTCAATTTACAAATGAATCAAACCGCTAATCTTCTAGTCGAAATAAATTTTACTCTAAATACGTGTTGTGTGATTTCTTACACTAATTACGTTTTCCTGTCAGGAATCTACTCCAAAGGTAGGAAAAAACATTTATTTTTCTGAACTATATTAAGTTTTGAAGTTTTTTAGCGTTGATTTTGTGTGACCACTTGTTTTAAGTAAAAAAGTCTCTGGGGGCAGATTGATACATTTGACTCCGGGGAAGATTGATACGCATCTTCTGTGTGTATCAATGCGCCTTAACAGAGAGCACTTTCAAAAATCGTCTTCAAAAACGGAAAAAAACTCAAAAACGAACTATCTGAGAAAAACACACAATTAAGTATTTGTTTTAAACAATGAACACGGGTTGAATTTCATTTCAAAAATGAAAAGTACTGTTGTAAATTAGGTTTAAAATATTTTTTACGGATTTATTAAAATTGGGGGGGGGGGGGAATGGACGGAAACTTACAAAAAATTATCTTTTCGATGATATTTAATTATTTTCAGATGGTGTGAAAATTATTTTCGTAAGTCATCAAGGAAGATGTGAAAATTTCCCTTAATTTTTAATTAATTAAAATTTCCAAAAACGGCTTCGAGGCTCACATTCCCTCCCTCCAAAGTATTTTTCGATGCACACACACACACACATTTTGCTTTATTATTTGTAGAGATAAATTATTTTCTGAGGCATTATTGTTTCATTTTTTCAGTCTCATTAAAAATGTTGAATTTTGATTAAAATAAAGGCTGGTTACTTTTTAAACTTTTAAACCTTGATTTGGAATATAAAGTTTATTGATAAAACACCTTTTGTTTTGATCCCAGACCTATTAACCATTATTATTTTCGATATTTCCGTGTGTATCTATGTACCCGCTGTATGAGGCAAATTGATACAAATCCATTTTTAGGAAAAAAGTGTAATAAGTATTTTATTATTTCATTTATGACCAAAACTCGACTGAAATCCTATATTAGATTAACAAATGCATAAATATAGTGTATTAGTTCTAATTATTTCCGTTGGTAAAATACACTTTTTTTGGAAAGCTAAAAAATGATCATTGTCCCCCCTATATAAAATCTATCAAGTAAAAAAAAAGTCGATTATATATAAAAATTAATCAGTTTTTATTAAAGTTCTTAGTATTTTGATATTGACTCGTGTGATTTTTGCAATCATCCATTCAAAACAGTTGATTAATAAAAATTTAAATAAAGAAAATTGTAAATCTTAAATTTGTTTTCCGCATTTGGAACAGGTAGGTTTTTCGGTTTTCCTCGTTTATATGACATTTCTGGATTATCCACGTAAACCGATTTTTACATGTGTGTTATCTGACTGTAAAAATTAAATAATTTTAGAATTAAATAACAGACGAGGCATTAAAATAAATTGGTGCAATATTTATTTTCGAAACATTAAAAATCTTTCAGTGGAACACTAAATATTTAGTTCAATCTTTTACATCATTTACCAGCATTGGACATGGGTTTCAGTTTTAATTGATTTTACTTAATCCCTGTTTCTGGTCTCGTCAGACACTTTATTTCAACTCAGTGGCGGGGTGCTCAGGGGCAAAGGGCATCTAGAGGCCCCTGGCGACAGTCTTGGGGAACGCCATGGAGTCAAAACATTTAGTACAGTAAAACTTCGATTCGTCAAAGTAATGCAGGTTTATAGTATTACAATACATTTCTGCAACGATTCTGGGCTCTCGGTGTGCATTCTCAAAAATGAACATCCCTTTTAAGATTTTTAAATTCAAACTGGACAAAAATAATACCGTTCTCCAGGTCGAGCTGGCTGCGATTAATTTTGCTGTTCGCTGGGCCCAAGAGAACGGCTTCAAAATTAATTTCTACACCGACAAGTCAGTCCTCGATCGAGGCTCTGCGGAGCGCCAGGCCTAGGTCTGCATTTGTAATAGAGGCGAAAAAGAATTTGTATTTGGCTGGTGACTCGGTTGGTCTTACCTGGGTCAAAGCACATGTCGGCGACCCGGGTAATGAGATCACCGATCACCATGCAAAATTGGCCACAACTGATGGCGAGAATATGGATGTTCAAACCCCGCTCTCATGTGTTAAATTCAAAATTACAAAAAACAAAAAAATCTAATGAAAGATTGGCAATATAACTGGGAAAATTATGACTCGGAATCGGGGAGGAGGGCCAGGAGTTTCGTGCCTTGCGTAAATAAAAAATAACTGGTCCACAACAAATGCTTAGTTTACTTTCTAACGGAGCACGGTCCATTCCCCTGTTACCTACAAGATTCAAAAAACTAAACTCACCACTTTGCCCTTGTGGTCGACCAGGTGACGCGGATCATTACGTTTTTCATTGCTCGCTGACTAAGGATTATCATCTCGAAGAACCCGCACTGAAGCATCGGTCGAGTGGTTCAAAAATTTATTGAAAAATAGGGAGTGCCTTTTGCGACTTGATAAGATCTTCAGATTCTGTGGGGACATGTTTAATATGCTTAATCAGGACTGGGCCTATGGACTTGATTGGAGTATGGCAGTGTCTGTAATTTTTGTCTTTTTTTTTTCTTCTTCTTTAACTTGATGACATGTGGACTTATTGTCTTGGAGGGATATTTCTTCTATTTCACACCTTTTCATAAATATTTTAATATATAGAAATCTGTGTCTCTTGGATTAGTTTGTTCTCTTTGCCGAAAAAGTTGCTTGACGGTCCCAGTAAAACATGGTCCATGTCAGGGCGGCCGCCCGGCCTCTGCTATTTACTACTAATACTCGGTTCACTGTTCCCGGGTTTTCGACGGTTTTAGGATTTGTTTAGTTGTATTTTAAATTGTGTCTATCGAAAATTGTTTGTTGGATTTCCTGTGTGCTTTTGTG